>JBBPNZ010001069.1:0-11411 GCA_038091195.1 Phylloporus rhodoxanthus
AGCAATGGGGATGAGATGAGTCAAAACTTGCCGGAATGTTGTACGCGGTTTCCAATATTCTCTTTCATATTGCATGTCTTCTGCATTGAGGTCGTTCCCATATGTCATAGGTGGTGGCGAACTCGATGGCGCCCAGATGATAATCATTCCATCTGAAATTACTGGTATTTAGGCTGAAATTCCAATAGCCACCACAGTGTAGAACATACCATCTCCAGCCGAGGAGATGAGCTCGCCTGAACGCACATAAGAACACGTCAAGATAGAAATCCAGAACAAGTGATGGAGACAAACCGTTGGGAGAAAACCGCACCACGTTGACTGGCGCGGAGTGCTTGCTGAGGGTTGCGAGATACTCGACGCGTGGTGGCCGCGGGGGAACGATGGTTTCACCCGATTCTGCAATGGATGGAGGGAGGATGTTTGGGTGAACCATCCATATCTGAATGAAAGTTGCGGCGCGCACATTAAGACCACGAGTGCATCTAAACTGCAAGGCAACGTACCCTGACATGATTGTCTTCTCCGCCCGTCGCGAGCTTGTAGCACTGGGATGCAAAGCTCTTCTCTTGAGTCGGACGCGCTTTTTTGAAAGGAATGTGCTGAAAGTCGCAAGTTGATATTGGCTTGGAGTCGTGCCAGCGAATCTCGAGCGTGCGGTATCGCATCGTGTCAAATGTTTAGGTTTCTGCTGGAGATGTAGACGGTGTTGTCGTCGTCGTCGCTGCGAGTATCGCGTTGCAAGTTTGTCAAGGATGGCACATGCAGGGACTTGTTGGGAGATTAGGATTGCCTCAAGCGCGGTCTCACGCGCCTTCCTTTGTGACCCAGGCGACAACTACAGGAATACAACAACTAGATACACCAAATCACCGCAAAGCACTCGCATGCAGCGCCGACGTCGAATTATTCAATAGAGAAGGCGAAGCACTCAGCCTCATGTCTCCGCCATCCTCCCGATCCCCATTTGTTCCCATGATAACGCCGAGATCTTTGAGGTCTCGCTGTAGTATTTTCGTCAGGTGCTGCAGACCCGCCTGTTGGTCGGATAGGATCTGCAACCAGCAGTCAGTAATCCCTCATACGCACGGCACAAGGCGGCAAACCTGTGTTATCTGCTTCAAACCCTCTTCATCAACAACCGTCCATTCCACCACCCCATCACTCCCGGCCTTCTTTCCACGCTCCCTGGCCGCGTTAATGGCCCCGACCAGTGCCCACAATTCATTTAATTTGCTCTTCATCTTGCTCATTCCGCCGGGTTTCCGCAAGTCCTCCTCCATCTCCTCCAGCGCAACCCGCAGTGCCTCTTCCTCGGGACGTATGGAGGAAGAACGCACAGCAGGAATGAGGAGATGCAGGTGCTGTACCAATTTAAGAATTTGCTGAGATAGCTGGGTATGTTGCGATAGAGCGCGATGTAGGCGGGACAACGTGGTATCCGTATGTGTCGCCGTCAGGGCTTGCAATCGCTTCTTGAGTTCCTGTTCGACCAGATCAGACCGCAGCAAACAGCTCGGGTAATCAAACCAACCTTCAACTTCTCTTGCTGCGCTGTTGCTTGCATGGATTGTGCCTCGACACGAGAATTAAGCGCGTCGAAACCGACGGCTAGTACGGGTACCATACTGGAACATCCAACCTTTGTGTCGACTCTTCTACTGAAACGGGGTGTACACATACCAACTGGGATCCGGATTTTCTCTGAGTGCCCTCTGCCAAAGGTCCTCGTTCGTGGCATTGACGGGCCGACCATATTGGCTTACGAGTGCAGGATCAACCAAGTTATAAAAATAGTGCTGAACACCGATCAATGTAAATTAATATTCTGCGTCTTTCGCAAAGAACCTACTCACCTGGAAGCGACATTGGGCTGAATTTGGAATCCATGCCTCGGCAATGCCATCGATCCTCTGCATCAGAGCCACGAACTGGCTCTGAGGATCTTGTTGCTGCGCGGTGACACCAAGCGCCGATTGCGATGTGGAGGTGCCCAGAATCGACCCCGTTCCCAAACTAGCCCCAAAAGTGGGGGCGGCGAGGGTGCTGCCAAACAGAGTTCCTGTGGTCGACGGTTGGGTAGATCCAAAGAGCGACCCAGTTGGTTTTTGAGGTTGTTGCACCTGAGCGGGCTGTCCGAACAACGAAGTCGTAGGTTGGGAGGTACTCATCGACATTTGGGCAGTCGGTTGTCCAAAAAGTGTGGTACCGGTGCTACTCCCAAAGATACTCCCACTCGTGGTAGGCTGAGTGGTTGTAGTCGAAGTTTGGGCAGTCGGTTGTCCAAAAATTGAGGTGCTACTCCCAAAGATGCTCCCAGTCGTACTGGGCTGCGTGGTACCAGTCGACATTTGTGCAGCCGGTTGTCCAAAAAGTGACGGGGCCGGCGTGGTGCTCGCGCCAGATGTACTGCCAAAGATACTCCCAGTCGTAGCGGGCTGGGTGGTGGCGCTAGTCGAAGCAGGTTGTCCAAAAAGCGAGGTACCGGTACCACTCCCAAAGATACTCCCAGTCGTACTGGGCTGCGTGGTGCTAGTCGAAGTTTGTGCAGCTGGCTGTCCAAATAGTGTCGGTGTCGAGATCGTACTCGAGCCTGCATTGGTGCTGGTACCAAAAATACTCCCGGTTGTGGTGGGCTGCGTGGTGCTTCCGAAGATATTGCTGCCCGTTGCTGGTTGTGCAGTACTCCCAAACAAGCTACCCGTCGTTGATGGCTGTTGAGAAGTTGTACTGCCGAAAAGGCCACCTCCAGTCGTCGGTTGTTGTTGAGACGACAGTGTACTCCCGAAAATACTAGTTCCCGTCGCCTGTTGTTGTTGAGAGGGCGGGTTTCCGAAGAGCGCACTGCCCATGGCTAGAGTGTGTTGACAAAAAGCCTAACAAGTCCTATCTCATTCATACCGATCACGTGACTAGGCGTATCAGTTCGATCGAAGCGCATATACTGCACTGCCTATGCTACCCTTAGATCATGGTACTTCATTCCAGAATGACGCGTGACAGACGAATCGATCAAGATGGTGCAGTATTCATGGCCCATTGTGATCAGAGGTAATAGTTTACACGAAAGAAGGTACCGATAGATAGTTTATTGACTTGTACATTGGCATCAAGATATCCCATTCAACGATTCTTTGCTTTTTTCATGCTCTTGTCCGGGTATAGCTAGTCCGGTTCAAATCATCCCACTTATACAGTGACTGGTTGGTTGACACTGACCTTTCCGGGATTGAATAGGTTCAATGGATCTATCATTTTCTTGATGGTCCACATAAGGTCCACAGTGCCTTCCCCCAACTCAGAGTAGAGGAACTCGCGTTTACCAAGACCAACGCCGTGCTCACCCGTGCCTAGACCGTCAGGAAGCAAGTTGTGAGAAGCTTGAAAGGAAGAGTAACCGTTGGGCGGAAGGTAAAACTTACATGTACCCTCCATCCTTATTGCCCGTTCGACCATTCTATGTTCAACTTCCTGAGCTATCGCCTTCTCTTCATCGTTCCGGAAAAGTAGCATTGCATGGAAGTTACCTGTCATACGTTCAAAAATTGTCGCGGGAGCAGAAAAAAATGGAGACCTACCGTCACCGGCGTGTCCAACAATGGTACTGACAAGCCCAGAATCCTTGATATCCTGCTTCGTCTCGTATACGAGATCAGGAAGCCTTGAGACAGGGACACTGTGGAAGGTACACTGCATCAACGAAGTCACCTGCCCGCGGAGAAAACAGCACTAACCAGACATCCGTGGGCAATCCCTTGGCCCCTTCCACAAGTGTCAATGAAGCATAATACGCGTTCTTCCTATCGGCCCATAACGCATTCGCATCTTTTTCGCTACGAGCTAATTCAAAAGACGTGGCACCATGCTTTTTGATAATCTCCTTGACAATTTTGGCAGTTTCCTGGAGTGATGCTTGGGTGGGTCCTTGAAATTTGAAGAAGAGGGAGTCGATTTCGGGGTATTTGCGCTCGGATGCACCCAAACGGTTCGTTGCACGCATGAATTCAGAATCACAAAGTTCGACACACTCTGAAAAAGTGGTATTTCAACAAATTATCTGTGGCACAAGTGACAGGAGGCGTGCTTACGAATGCCAACCCCACGATTCATTACATCGATAACTGCTTCTGTTGCTTTCTTGACATCAGGAAACTGTCCAACAGCAACCGTTGTGGGTAACGCGGGAGCCAGGCGAATGGTGACTATCCCATCAAACGATCATGAGCATTTTCACGGATAACAAGAACAGAAACCCTAGGTACAAGGGGAACAGAACTACAGAACCTACCTTCAGTAATAATCCCAAGAGTGCCTTCTGCTCCAATGAACAGCTTGGTCAGGTCAAAACCCGCAGAAGATTTTCTGGAACGCTGTCGTGTTTTAATGACTTCTCCAGAGGGGAGGACCACTGTCTGTGGAGATTGTCACAAACTTCAGCATAAGATCACGTCAAAATTACAAATATATGTGGTCCCGGACGCCAATCATGAGTAAAACAACGGACATACAGCATTGAGGAACCATTCCCCCTTAGCTGTTCCATACCGCACGGCATTCACTTCGAGAAGAATGATCAGCCGATTTCGTCGAACTAATTGGAGCGAAACGTACTTCCGGAACACCCGGTACTCAGCATCCCGCCGATCGTCGCACCTGGGGCAGGGTCCAACTAAGGGGATGTGTTGCCAGCATTCTCGCATGAGAGAAGTTAAGCAAAGCAAGGCGCTCACAGGGAAGAATAAGGGAATGCCTTTGTGAAAAAGCATAAAAACTCCGTATTCACATAACTAAAAAATCCTACCTTTCTTTTTCAACTGTTCGTTGATATACATCCAACTGACCCCAGGTTGACACACAATATCTGCGTCTTGTTCTATCTCGCAGAATACACCAGAAGTTTCAAGGACGAAAACATTTGAGCAGTTTGGTTCGGGTTTGATACGAAATAGAGCACGACAATCAGCCATCGATGTTTTCATAATTAGGTCAAATGAACGAACCATGAATCTCGATGATCTTGTCCATACGGGACATGTTAACGCAAATACCGCCTGCTGCATGCTATTGAAGGATTAGTCACGAAAGACTCCAATCCCTTGAAGGTATAGATGGAATGGATGAATACGATGGCAAGAGATGGCGTTTGACGAATAATGTGTTCGCGTATGTGACTAAGGAATACATGTAGGAATGTGCGACAGAAGCACCCAGAGTAGTCTGTAGTCGGCAACATAAAGGAACTGGCTCACCGCCCGAGTATTCCCCTCGAGACTCGTACCGCCAGAAAATGGCACTATTGGCATCCGATACTTGGTAGCTACTTTGACGATTTTGACCACATCTTCCGTGCTTCTTGGGTACGCGACTACCGTATGAAGCAAGTCTGAGAGGACCACCCGGACAATATTCGTAGTGAGTAATGATCATGGCACATGAAGTCCAAGGAGGGGACAGATGAGAGCAAGGACATCTAACGCACGCCAGCACGCACTAGCATGATGGTCATTAGAAAATCCATGTTTCCGCAGGTCATCCAAGTCCGTGCTAACGATTCCCGGCTCGCTGTTAAAGGTATGCCTCATTTCTTCTATAGCTTTTTGAAAATCCTCTGGTGTACCATATGTCGGCTCGTCGTCCTTCGTGGATGCTTGCTGACTTCCAAGGCCGAGAGACACTAGCGGAGATGGTAGGTTAGATACTGAACCAATGGTATAGCCCATAAGAACGCATGTTAAAGCACCCAACAAAATTGGGAGTGATGGGGCTCGGGAAGCTGCACTGGTACTGCTGGTGCTAGCACGACGAGAATGCGCTGAAGCTGCGAAGGGACTCCGACACACAACATGAAGTGTCGAGGCTACACTTGTTCGGGACAACTTGGCTGTCCGTAGCAGCGTCGAGCGAATCATCAAGTAGAGTCAAGCAAAAGGACACAGTAGCAATGGAGGGAGCGTTGTGTGAAACAGACTGATGCCATCAATAACTTTATCACGTCGAGACAGGAAGAAGAGTATTGAGTGAGACGAGGGATATGTAGGCCCCTTTTATAGTGTAGAGGAGACAAGTCCTCTCGTGTTGTTCATCGCACAGTGCCTTCGCGTGGAACACAAGAGGACGACGAGTGACAGAATGGCTCTGGGCCTCTGAATTCCCTACTACTAGTATCACCGACGTCGATATACGGCCGTGAGGGGGATTTGATTCTTATAATAATTGAATTGATATCAAGAACAATTGCAGGTACCCAACAGTTGAGCATTTACAACTTCAGCATCGAAAAAAGGAACCAAGATCATCAATCACCGGTCACCCACCGTCGCCAACATCATTTGCGGACCATGCGGGGTAAAACAAAACCTTGCGCTGAATGCCTTGAATACAAGGGCAGGGCGGATGACCAGATATCGGAAATGTTGTCTTTCCCGGATAAGGTTCGCAGCGACAGGCAGATTAACATCGAAACGGCCGACAACAGAGCGATTATTGAGACGCATGACGGAGAAAAACGAGGGTTGGGCGACGCCCAAATACACAAGCTTGAGACAATGACAATTATAATTGTAGGCAACCTATTCGTTAGACACCATGCCCATTTCGGGGGTCAAATCATATTGACTTTTCGTTTTTCGGGCGTCGGTGCCGATCCTTAGAGGGTTCCCGAGGGAAGCTTAAGGGGAATGAGCCAGGGTATATCAGAATAATGGCAACGACGCTCTGGCTACAGGGCCTAGAGGGAGTCAGTTTCCCAGTGTGAGCTCCTCTCTAACGCGTACCTTGGGTGCCAAACTGACAATCTTGCCCCAACCTTTTAACCGTAAATCTGCACTGACGATACCACCAATTCTCGTGCCCAGCATCTCCCTCTTGTTATTCAACAACACGGCCGCGTTGTCGTCGAATCGGACGAACCTGCCGTCGGGTCTTCTCACTGCCTTCTTGGTGCGCACAATCAGAGCGCGACGGACGTCTCCTCGACGCACTTTGAGCGCAGTCGCTGAAGCAGCCTGTGCGGCGGAAAGCGGGCGCGCGCGTTTGACGATGCAGACGATTTCATCCCCGACAGACCCCCAGCCATTGTTGACTTTTTGTTTGAGAACGTTGACACACTCGACGAGGAGAGCCCCAGAATTATCGATGACCTGATCCAGTCAGGCTACTCAGCGCCGAATAAAAGTAGGACGTACGTTGAGCGTTCCTTTGAGACCAATCATGACGAGGACGAAGATACCAGCGAGTCGGGCTGGCTAAATAAGTCGCGTGGTTCCCACGTACAAGATCGGAAGCATCGGCGAGTCCCTCAGGAACGAGGAGCTCCACAGACCAGTCCATTTCGCGTCTCTAACACCTCCCACGACCATCATCGTCGAGACATCATGCCTGCATCGCGACGTGGTAGCGGCAGCGTCGTCCTGCCTTCAGGACTGACCATTGCGATCCACACCCGTACACAAGATGAGGAAGACCTTCCCCATGCCACCAAGAAGTACGTTTGGCGCTCATAATGCGATCAAGTACTTACGCCTTTGCTTCCTAGGACGATGGCGGACCATCTCAGGAAATATGAGACCTTGTCAGTCTTGCCATCTGCTCATTGTTGGAAGCCCGCTACTGAACTATGGGCTGCATTTTGCCCGCCGTCCTGGGCAAACTCTACTCTACTTGGATGCATGGCATAGATTCACTCTGACGCCTCAGAGAATGCGCATGATAGTCGAAGCATTCACTGAAACCCTTGAATTGGGATTGGCCAAGTACAACCAGATCGTGGTATGTACTCATTTCACTCTGCCCCCCCCCTTTTTCTCCACCTTCCATATTTGTTCATTGTTTCGGTTCTTGGTCGTCTCTGACTGGAGCTGCAAATGGCGGCTCTATCGACCGGCTATCAAGAAGTTGCGTAGAGTGTAAACCCTTTATGTTTCGTTTCATCTTCACTAGGACGTGGAATCCAGCACGTTTATCCTCCTATATGCGCAAGTGCCCTTGTCTCTTGTCCCTGTATATGTTTCTCAGAGGGAATTGGATCATCTAATAACGAGTCTTATCGTCTAGCCCATGATCCCCACTTTCGTCTTCGGTTGGCCTTCCGGCCAGGAGACTGGTGATTTCTTGGCTGTGGATCTTGGTGCGTCCTATTCATTCGTTCTCGCGTTCTAACTTAATTAAATTATGTGACAATGCCTGAACCTGATAATTAACTCGGTTTCCCGGTCAACTCTCATCGCTAGGTGGCACCAACCTTCGAGTCTGCCTCGTCACCTTGCAAGGTGATGGCAAATTTGAACTTACACAGACCAAGTATCGTCTCGCTGAGGAGCAGAAACAAGAGGATGGGCAAAAGTTGTTTGACTTTTGTGCAGAATGTTTGAAGACGTTCGTCGACTCGAACACGGGTAATGGTCCGGGTATGCTGAAGGAGGGTCAGATATTGCCTCTAGGATTCACTGTGAGTAATGCATTCTTATCTAGTACATATGAGGAGATATGCGGCCGAGAACTAACCCCTGTCATTCGGATCAGTTTTCCTATCCATGCACGTGAGTCCGGATCTAATTCCAAAATTAACGTTATCTGAAAGGCATATCTTGTTTGACCTGAAATCTTGCCAACTTGTCGCTACTGTCTACTTACCAACCACATGGATTGGGGTTTGATGTTATATACGTCTGCACCCTATCTTTCCTTGTGAAGACAAGAACGGATCGATCATGGTGAGCTGATTCGTTGGACCAAAGGCTTTGGTGCACCGAATACGGAGGGAAGAGACGTTGCTGAGATGTTCAAACAGTCTCTTGCAAAATATGTATGCTTTTCCTTCCTCGTCCTATGCCTCACCCTGACCGTTAATGTGACTGGTGCAACAGAATCTTCCTGTCCGCTTGACAGCACTCATTAATGACACCACCGGCACACTCATAGCGTCACACTACGTCAACCCTAGAACCAAGATAGCCGTCATTTTTGGGACGGGTTGTAATGCCGCGTATATGGAGCATGTTAGCAACATTCCCAAGATCGCAAACTTGGGCATTCCTCCTGATGCTGACATGGCGATTAATTGTGAATGGGTTCGTTATGCATCCCTTTATTGTTCCGGATGAATCTCGAATGAACATTCTTATTTTCAAGGGTGCCTTCGACTCCTTTGAGCATGAACATCTTCCTCGCACGAAATACGACGCGATCGTAGATGAAATGTCGAACAAGCCCGGTGAACAAGCCTTCGAGGTGAGCAACTGTCTGGTGACTCTGGTTGGTTAATTATACAGCTTTCTGCACGTAGAAACTCATATCAGGTCGATATCTTGGCGAAATCCTCCGACTGGTGCTTTGCGAGCTCATAGATGAGGGTGTCCTGTTCCTTGGTCAAAATACATACAAACTTGAGAGACCATACTGCTTTGATACTCCCTTTTTGTCCCTGATGGAGAGGTGGGTTGCTCCTTTCTAGTAGTGACTTTGGCTCAAATCTAATCAGTGATCCGACGGACGAGCTTCTGATGATCATTGGCATATTCACACACTTTTTCGCCCTTGAGACGACACTGGCGGAACGGCAATTTTTCCGAGCGCTTGCTAAACTGATTGGGCGACGTGCAGCAAGACTGAGTTCGTGTGGCATCGCAGCGATTGTGAAGAAGATGGGGTATTTAGAAGAAGGATGCTCCGTGGGTGCGGATGGCAGTCTATACAATGTGTGTGGGCATTTCATCTGTTTATGCGGCTGTTTCTTTTGTGGCGACGTTGACACTAAAAATCTGGCTAGAAATACCCTGGCTTCGCAGACAGGGTGCATGAAGGGCTCCAAGACATTTTTGGAGAGAAGGGCCGGTGAGACAGATCATTGTCCCTTTTTGTCGTTCTCTGACTTTACGCCTACCAAACACCGCGATTAAATTTCGGGGGACCTTTAGCAACATCGTGACGCACCATGCCGAGGATGGAAGTGGCGTTGGCAGTGCCATTATCGCTGGTAAGTCGACCTTTTACGAGATCTTTGTGGAACCTATCAAAATTTGATCTGACCTGCCATGTTGTAGCAATGACCAAGATCAGAAAGGATGCTGGGTTGTATGTGCATGTCTGAAAGTAATCGTTATCGCCGATCCGATCGAACAAGAAAGAGATCAGAAATAGAGCATGCGATAAATATGTTGTACCAATACGAGACTGAGACTCACCAGCCTAAACATCGTACCGGTGATTGACATATCAGACAATCAGACAAGTGTAATTGAGATCTATATCGACCGTGCTATCCCACACAGCTTGACCGTTTAGTACTAGTTCCCGAGATTTCATTTCCGATGACTCTTCATAACCGCCCATTTAACATTCGATCAATCCTTTTTGTATACGCCGTCGAGTTGTTGTACAAGACGCACGCATCGAAGCATGCCAACTGACTTCTCGAACCTCATACCCACTTATGAGCGCAATCAGTTGAACCGCAGTGACGACAACGTCGTGATCGATTAGTCACGAAGGGAAAAAATGTTTTCCACAAGTCTTAGTTCACGGCGGTGCTTCTTTCGGCATCTCACGTTAGAGCCTATCCCCCTCAACGATGATCGAAAAGGAAATCGCCATGACAGAGTTCCATGTACAATCTATTTCAGTACTTCAGTCGTGATAGGGTACAGAGAAATGCATGACAAGCGAGTCCACCGTGGGTAAAGAGAGCACACGAGAACGGAAATCCCAAGAAACACGAAACATGTGAATAAAAGAGTGTAGTGGAATAAGGTTATAGTACGTCCCGTGCTTGCCAAGAGATGGCAAGACCGCCGGTTTTGAACCCTCAAGGACACGCGTCGCAGCCCTATACAGTAGGCCAGATTATGGATGAGAACGGTTGGGTGCAAGGTCTGCCGAGATACGGCGGCATGTGTGGTGAATCCATTTACCATGGCCCATCGGCCTTGCTCGGCTCCCAATTCTATACGGCCGACCCTTTGAGCTCCTCCTCGATGAATTGGGGGTCTGAACTTTCAGGATCGCCTTTCCTTTGGAGAGCAAAATGGATGCTGTGCGGTCTCGTTGGCTCTGCGCTCGAGCCTGATGGAGGAGACTGCCGATGCACAGCATGCGATATCGAAACCCCAGCGCGTGTAGCCATGTCTTTTGTCCATGCTTTGCCCTCGGAAACTCGGTAGGTGATGAGAAGGGGCGCAATAACCTGTGAGTTCGAGGTAGGATAAGTTGAAAGAATTGAGCTACGAAGCACGTTACCTGCGCCTCGCCTAGGATTTGCATAAATGCATTGGCCAGCGGACTGTTTAAAATAAATGGGACGAGGTACAATAGCGAGCATATCGCGTATACGGCGGCGCTTTCAACGACCATCGCTGCAAAGCTAGCGTAGAGCACACCGTATCCAGGACCAAGTGCTCTTGAGATGCATGCTCGGT
>JBBPNZ010001070.1:0-11411 GCA_038091195.1 Phylloporus rhodoxanthus
TTTTCACAGGTTTTGGTCCCTCTCGCCGTATGGCAGAGGGAGCTACTAAACGATGCCCGTCCCGCCTTGTTGGCGGGCGTACCACCCGCGACAGCGGGTGTGGCATCCGCGGTGTACACTGCGCGCCCGGCCTTGTTGGTCGGGTGTTTCGTCCACGTCAGTGAACGTCGCGTCGCCGCGTGCTGCGTTGCACCAGAGGGGCCGACCTTGGCCTGCTGGTCGCACCAGCCCTCGACGCAAACAAATACTAAGTTTTTTCACAGGTTTTGGTCCCTCTCGCCGTATGGCAGAGGGAGCTACTCAGCGATGCCCGTCCCGCCTTGTTGGCGGGGGTACCACTCGCGACAGCGGGTGTGGCATCCGCGGTGTACACTGCGCGCCTGGCCTTGTTGGTCGGGTGTTTCGTCCACATCAGTGAACGTCGCGTCGCCGCGTGCTGCGTTGCACCAGAGGGGCCGACCTTGGCCTGCTGGTCGCACCAGCTCTCGACACAAACAAATACTAAGTTTTTCACAGGTTTTGGTCCCCCTCGCCGTATAGCAGAGGGGGCTACTCAACGATGCCAGATCCGCCTTGTTGGCGGGGGTACCACTCGCGACAGCGGGTGTGGCATCTGCGGTGTACACTGCGCGCCCGGCCGTGTGGGTCGGATGCTTCGCCCACGTCAGTGAACGTCGCGTCGCCGCGAGCTGCGTTGCACCAGAGGGGCCGACCTTGGCCTGCTGGTCGCACCAGCTCTCGACCTAAAAAAATACGATGTTTTTTCACAGGTTTTGGTCCCTCGAGCCATATGGCAGAGGGAGCTACTCAACGATGCCCGACCCGCCTTGTTGGCGGGCGTACCACTCGCGACAGCGGGTGTGGCATCCCCGGCGTACACTGCGCGCCCGGCCTTGTTGGTCGGGTGTTTCGTCCACGCCAGTGAACATCGCGTCGCCACGTGCTGCGTTGCACCGGGGGGGCCGACCTTGGCCTGCTGGTCGCACCAGCTCTCGACCCCCAAAAAATAGAAGACTAAATAAACCCAGTTTTTTCACAGGTTTCAGTCCCCCAGCCGTATGGCAGGGGAGCTATTCAACGATGCCCGACCCGCCTTGTTGGCGGGCGTAACACCGCGAGAGCGTGTGTGGCATCCCCGGCGTACACTGTGCGCCCGTCCTTGCTGGTCGGGCGTTTCGTTCGCGTCAATGAACGTCGCGTCGCCGCGTGCTGCGCTGCATCAAAGGGGCCGACCTTGGCCTGCTGGTCGCACCAGCTCCCAACCTAAAAAAAGATTAATGAAGGATTCAACTGATTTTGGTCCGTCCAGCCTTTTGGCATAAGGACCCACGCAACCATGCCAGACCCACCTTGTTGCTCGGCATCACCAAGAATACTATATACGGATGGGCCCGCATGAGCATAGGGGTACGGGATATATTACACGACCGGCCCCACATACATAAAGGGTAAGCATGCTATACATGGATGCCCCTGCATAAGCATAGGGAGTGTGGGATATATTACACGGCCGGGCCCAGATGTACATAAATGGTAAACATACTATAGACGGATGGGTCTGTATGATTGGACAGAGTGGCATGTATGGCAGGGACGAGCCTGTATTAGTACATCAATGCAAGGTGTACTATACGCCCCTCGTGAAAGCAGTGCGTTAACATTTGGCTGTGAAAGCAGGACAGTAGCACATAAGGATTACGCTAATTATCGTACTACATCTCAACGAACGCTTCGCTGTGTTTCTCCCAGTCAGAGGCATGCGAGAATGAGTTTCACCATACCTCATGTCGATGTGAAAGCTCCTGTTATTGAACCGTCGACTTTGACTGGCGGTCTTCTGAAGACGGCGCTGTTTCCCCGTAGATGGACTGGATGAGATCACCTAGGGAATTCCGCACGGTACCATCATAGCAAACCATGATGCCCCCCAGTGCCTTGACAACCAATCGTTGGATATAACGACTCTCGGCCGTCTTCACAGCTGCATCGGCCAATCCTTCTCGACCAGCCTTAGCATAAGAAGTACTCCTGGCCGTCAGCCCTTTTAGGCAGGAATTCTCTACAAATCCTCTTGCGTCTGTGCTGAAATCGTCCTTCGTGAAGTGTTCCGATGAAGGAATCCGGAAGGTATGTGCCGTCCTTCCACACTCTACTGCCCAACACAAACCGACATCTGAGAGATATTGATGTAAGTGCTTTTTGAACCGTCGGTGAGCATTTGCATGACGTCGTTTTCCCCCTTTAGGTTCTTTTGACCATATTAACCAGAATCGTCAAGGGCACAGTTCAGTTCTCGTTCAACCTTACTCTCTAACGGCTCCTGGATGGTCATCCCAGGCTTGGCTTCAGCCGGTCATTATATGCTTCCCCAATAACCTCCGCCACCTGCAGCTTCTTTCCCCTGATGCACTGAGTGATGTAACCCATAACCTTGGGACCCGCCGATGCCGGTGCTGAAACCGTTGTGGAACAGCGAAAAGTTGCCAATTGTTTGAATCTATGTGAAAATCGACCGTGTAGCCTCTGGGTGGGAGCACGACGTGAATCAGACCCCCTGTGTCGCTCCAAAGGTCTTTTTGTCAAAAATGCAGAACAGCATTTCGCCGTTATCAACCACCATACCATCACCGAAGTTATCGTTGGAAGACTTCGCATCGGGTGCGCCATGAATGCTGATACCATGCGGAATAACCATGTTGAGTGTTTGCTTCCCTGTCCAATGCGGCTTTGGCTTGATGATCGCAGACATCTGGACCCTACCGTCCCATTCGGCGAGCCAAAGGAGGATGTTCTGGACGTCATTCCAGTCCAAGAATTTATCTCGCAAAGTGAATTTACGGATAAACGGTATACACTAAAAGAAAACATAACAAAGTAGTTAATTCTAATTGGAGTTGCGTATGTACTATGTATCAGTCTTGCGCAGCTAGATTCTCAGCCTCTGGGGATCCAATGACGGCATCAGGCGCCGTAGCTCTGCCCTCTCTACTGCAGTCCAAGCATCTGAAAGCCCCTGAGCAACCCAGAGTTGCTGAAGCGGGCACTTCGACCTAGCCAAGAAGTCCAAGAGATCACCGGGTTCACCGTAATAACCGGCATAAATCGTGAGCTCACGTAACGCGGGAAACGTCGCTGCGCACAGAAGGTTCCCTAGCTCGGCCTTTGTAAATATGTAGAGCGATTCCAGCTTCTCATGCGTGAGGGGATCGCAAAGAGACGCTGAGAGTGTCGTGCAGGGGCTTCCTATCACCGTAAGATCCTGCAGGTTGGGGCCCCACTTCAGGATCGACCGCCAAACATCTATGTCGCGAGAGACCTCCACATACAAGTGCGTCAGAGTCGCCCAACATGGATCGAAAATTCTGAGAAACTCCTCTCCACCTCTCAGTCGTAAGCTACAGGTGCGTTCGGATACTCCAGCGCTCGCAGGAGCGCGGACTTCGGCGGATTCGCACTCCCCTTGATTCGTAAGAGCGTCTTCTAGGGGCCAATCAAAATCTAGTAGGACCTGGAAGAATGCCATGCCTGGCAATATTAACACCGGATGCTGGTTTTCTTCGACATGGGACGTGTCGAAGACGAGAGAAATCGCCCGAAGAGTCGGGCACGAGCGAGATACGGCAGGGAGGCTGGCGGCAGAAATCGGGCCGAATATCAACCTTTCCAGACGGGGACAGTGGTCAAGGAGCGTGAGCAATCTGTTTGCTTCGTAGACGGTGCCTTCCGGGAGCCTTACGGCGAGGCGAACGAGGTTGGCCCAGCTCGGCTGAGGTAGCATTTCAGGCGTTGGAAAGAGGGATTCTATAGACAAAGTATGCAGGTTCGCATGCGCCCGCGCGATGATAGGCGTTCGCTCGCCTTCCTCGTAATGTCCTTCGATGGCGAGGTGCTTAAGAAGGCTACACCCCTCGAGCAGGGCGTCCAAGTCCAAGTCGGACTGTGCTTTGATACGAAGTCTCTCGAAGCGACTTTTATAGGCAAAAAGGACTTCCATACATTCATCTGCAAAAAATGGCTGGCTGCCGAGTACGAGCGCCAGTGAAAGCGGCCGGTTTCCTGCTCTCCATAGCCACTCAGCGTAGAAATCCATGCGTTTCGCATGGACGGCGTTTAAAGCATACACATCCGAATCGAGTCCCGCGATGGCGTCAAGGGAGGACCAGAGCTCAGGTGTGCGAAGTACGACATCCCTCCACCTGCGACAGACCTGCAGCAGAAGGAGTGGGGCCTCGGCTGTTGTTGGCTTGACGTAAGGCTCGAAAGGCAAGCATCCAATGAAGATGCGAGCATGCAATTCCACGGGGAGTCTCTGCATGGGTGGTGGGGACTTTCAGAAATTCAGATGAGAGAAGGAAAAGGTCCACTTGCGACCCTTTTTATGCGCGGACTTAATTTAAGCGGCGGACAATAGGCGGCAACTTATACGAGAACTAGCACTGGATTCCAGGTCCGCCCCTTGTGGAGGTCTCATTTCGGAAACAATAGAGGCCAGGTCCAACCATTGCTGGTCCACACTGACGATTATATTCATGTCGAACTAGAAACCTGGCGACAAATAATCGGTTATTAGGGGAAACATTGCCAACCCTTTGTTCCATCGCCCTTCTGCCTCTCGCTTCCTTTCATCCTTTTGCTCCCGCGTCAGGTTGGACGCTACAGCTTTCGCGGTCCTCATCCCACTTTCGACGTAAGAAAATAGAGAGCCTGAAGCGTACTGTGTGAAAGAGTAGCGTGTTTCGCCTTCTTGAATGCCGGTGTTTGAGTGGGTCACCACTGCTGACGGGATCAGAACTGTCGCCCCAGGTGGGAACTTTACCACGAGCTTCAGCTCCTCGAGGACAAGATGTCCACCTGCAGCAGGGTCAAAGTCGCCGAGAGCTGTGATGCAGCATATGCCAAACGATAGATTTTTTGCGTCACGGTGCGGAACGCAGACAGTTCTTGGACCGAGGTTGAAGGCCGCTGCAGGCAAGCTCTCGACAAATGGAAATTGCAAGTGTCTTTTCTCCCGCCACAGCGCTTCCATGGAACGCCGGTAATACTCGTGAGTTCTGCGGAAAAACGTCTGGAAAGCCTCTGCATACGGGATTAAGCATTGGCAGGCATCCCGAAAAATGCACTTACGGTCCTGAAATCTGGCCAACCTGGTGAGCGACTCGTTTTGCTTCAATCTCTCCGCAGCTTTCTTGTATAGAGAGTCAGTCGCAGTTTGCATCGGCTCCTGCTCTGACGTAGGTTAAGACCGTCGTTGAGAGTCAGAGGCCTTACCGGTGTACCACCCCCATGGGAAACGCCGGCGAATATTGCATGGAACTTCCCTCTCATGTACCCGCTTCCAGGGGTGGGGAGACTCTCGCCTTCTGCCCTGAATGCGGCAGTCACTTTTTCTACCACATCTCTCTTGAACTCTCCACCCGGCATGCCAGCGAGCACTGCAACAACTCTCTGCGACTCGTCCAAAATCGCATGCGGGCACCTGATACATTTCAGCATTTTATACAGCAAGAGAAATTCAACGTTCCACTCGCCTGCCGTCCCATTCGATCAATGTGAATCCCCGGTCCAGTACCTCCTGTAAGCGGCTTTCTTCTCGGCTGAAGGTGTTCTTGAGACTGCCGAGCCATCCCCCCTCTGCAGCCTTCAGATCCTCTGATCCCATCTCCACTGGCGTCACGGCATGCGCGTCCACCATTTCACGTCGGCGTTTCAGGGCCACGCTCTTCAATCCATCATCTTCCCGCCCTTCTTCTTCTGCGTCCAACTTCCTCTTTTTTTTTCGCCTGGCACTTCTCCCCTTATTACGCCTCTTTCGACCGAAATCGCTCCTTGCGGAGCTTTCGAAATTGGCAGTTACAACACTGGGCGCCTCCTTGAGCAGCGTGTCGGGCTCGTATATCTCATACGTCGGCGAACGTATGCCCCGCTTTTCTGCCACTGCATTCGCTGTCGGATCTTGTCCACCGCCGCGGTGTGCCGCCTTCATCTGGACCTCGAGGACCTCGCCGAAATCTTCGTCCTCAGGCGCACTGCTTGCTTCGGTGATAGCATCTGAGAGGCCTAGCCCGAGGTTGAAGGCAGTTAGGACTACCTTCACTCTGGCTTCTTTCTTGTCTCGGGGCGTCATGGCTGGTTGACGTTGGCTGAAGTGGCCCAGCTCCGATCTAGTTACAGCTGGCTGCAACCAATTTTTATTTTTATTTTTCAGCGCGTTGCAGAACAATAGAGCACTTCCAAAAATAGAGATGCTCGGAGTTTGAAGCTGGGAAGCTCTCGGCACCTGTAATCGTCGCTCAAGCATGTCGAGATTGGCCAGCAAGAAGTCCTCTCACAAGACCCCAAACAATTATTCTCGCTCACTGGAGTTGCACAAAACGAGTTGGCCTTCCCGGCACCCTCCAGCACAATCAGCCATTCCGCCGAAGTGTGTTGGAGATTCGCTCAGCAGGTTCTTTTCTCGCGCATGTCTCAACTTTTATGTCAATCGCAGGCATGATTCCATATTGAAGTAAGTATTGTCATCTTGCATGCGAGGGACATGGAAGGCCCGTTTGCACACCGAAATCGGATAGCAGCTTTGGGTGTTATTCGCTCATCGGACACGACGACGTGCACGGATATCTGATTAATTCAATGGGGCCTGTCAAGTATACTGCGGCAATCTCACCCGCCAGCGTGACCGTCGTCAATGCCACCATGAGTGGCTGCATCAACTCCCAAGCAAAAAGTATGGCAAAGTCGAGGTTTGGAGAGCAAGCAGGAAAGATGGATTTATTATTTTGTAGTATACATGGGTTGTGATTGTGCTCTCTGCATCCATGCAAAGACGGATCTCTATGGCGGTAAATTTGCACACTTAATCCATCGCATTTTTTTGGGTTCCCGTCGCATTTTCTCACCGTTTGCCGCATTTTTCTTCGCTTTTCACCACGTTTCTTGTTCCCCGCCGCGCTTTTTCTCACTCCCGCACTTGTGAACTTTACAACTGACATAATATTGCCGTCGTTGTCGTGTGCACGGCTGCAGGGCTGGTGGTCACACCGCCTGGAGACGACGGCAACAACGACGAGTCGATGACGGCCTAGTGCCGCCAATCACACCACGGTCGTACGGCTGGGGGTCACCAGTCACCGGTCACCGGTCACGACGGAGACGATGCCATGTTGTCGATGGCGGCCCTGCGCCATCAACGACATCACGGCAACGAGAAGGTGTGCGCAACAGCACACCTAGAGGATGAGGTCGACAACGACCCGATGCCCTAACCCAACCACGACGACGACGTGTCGTCCAACGACCCAGCATGAAGCCTTGAGGGGTGGGGACAAAACGCCAGACGCTACGTCGACGCCGTGCCTTTGACAACACCACCACCTCCCATTTGACCCATTGCGACATGCGCAACGACGACGACGACGCGGCCATGCCCATACCACCAACCACCGCCACCACCACCACCTCCCATTCAACACGTTGCGACACGCGCAACGAGGACGACGACAGTGCTACGTCGACGCCATGGCCTTGCCTCCACCACTCCTCCAGCCTCCTACTCCTACTCGATGCATTGCAGCGCACACAACGACAATAACACAGCAACGGTGCCATGTCGACACCGATGGGACGTTCACAACGACGCGTCGATATCGGCATCAACGCGTTGCAGTATAGTGCCACGGGTCTCAGTACCTGTGGCCGTGGGTAGCAGGTTTGGTGCGGGTAGTAAAAGTAGCCCCGTACCCATACGTATGATGATTGTATATGAAGTCGAATGAATAAAGTGAGGGCCTGCGGGGGAGGCGACGCGCCTCGTTATTGTTCCCATGTATTCTCCCTCGAACTTGCCATTGCCCATACAGGCCGTGTAGGTGCGGCTATATACGTGCTCCATACTCGTTGGAGCGTCCTGGTGCGGTTGCCCAATGTCTTGGACAATCGATTGGGCTCATCGATTGTGGGGAGTTAAGGAGTGGTCTTCGGTGGTGGCTAGGTGGGGACATGCGGGCGTGTTACCTCGTCCTCCTGCGGGGCGTTGGGGAGCAGGCAAGTGCTTGCGAGACGACGTGGTAGGGCGAGGGCGCGGGAATTGTTGTCAAAGTTGTATTGACATATTTGGGATTTGTGGCCACCAAAGACCCGGCCATTCCCTGACGTGTCCCGCCATCTCTTCTTGCACGCCCAAGCCGCCACCACACTGTTCAACAGGGATGAAGCAACACGCCCGTGTGTAGGGAATAGCACGGGTACGGGTAACCCGCGCGGGTACCGGTACCCTTACCCGCACGAGTACGGGTACGGGTCCGTGCCGTGCATACCCGCTAAACCCGTACCCGCAAGCGCGGCTCGTTCAACGTTCAAACGTTGAACCGCCCACCCCAACCACGCAGGTAAGTCGTGTCATTATACTAACCAAATTCGTTTTAGCATCACAATGGCGCAACGTCGTCGATGCAACCGCGTGCCTGGAGCAGACGGTAACGACGACGACGACACCATGACAATGGTAACGACATACCCGTTGCGCTCACCCCACCCTTGCACCACATGCAAGTACAGATAGGAGCGCATAATGCGCTCTTGTTCGTGTTTGCATATTGAGTGCAAGGCTCACTCTCTTGCCCTCCATCGCGGGTATACCCGCACGGGTTACGGGTACGGGTACTGCAGAGGCATACCCGGTGAAAACCCGTACCGTATGAGGACTGGGCAAGCCCCCGCAGGCCCTCGCTTTATTCATTCGACTTCATATACATTACCAGTACATAACTAGGGTTCCGTCCGTATTGTAGATATGATATGGGTTCAGTAGCACCTTTGATGAGCTTACTATGCACTCTTCCGGCCTCGAACTGCGTGGTGTATTCAAAAGTCGCGCAGTGCAGTCAAAAAATCGTGCACGATGACCTCCAAATTTCGCGCGCAGAGGCCAAAAAAAGTCGCGGAATATTCCACAGCTTGCCATGCCATAAGAAACTGCGATGACGGTCCGAAAATATGCGACGGATTAAATGTGCAAATTTACCGTCATAGTCTAGCCGCATTGTCGAAATCGTCCTTTGTCGTCCACGCCCTGTACTCGTTCCCGTTGAACTTTTTTTAGTTCATATGCTGAATGCCCGTTAGCAAGGCATGAGTCGCAGTCAAACATTTGTATAAGTTTGTACCACGCTGTCTAACCATGTTGCAGGTTTTGACTGGGCATGGTTTTCAATTACGATAGCAAGGGGGCAAAACCTAACCGCATGGCACGCGATGCTTATGTAAGTGTCACGCTTTTTGGTCTTCGCGCTCCGATAAGCTCTTTCACCACAACCACAACCCATGATGGCGCGTAAGACTAAAGCCAAGTCGAAAGCCCTTCCCAAACCGAAGAAGTATCCTTTCAAACTTCGCCAGAATCCTCTGCAAGGGTTCACGCTACATCCCACTTTCGTGGCATTGGACCGAGCTGTCTGGGACGAATCGCTGGACAAGATTAGGTGGTATCAACTCCCGGTGCAGCAAGAGTATACGCACGCAAGCGGTGGCAAGTACGTGCGATGCCACGTCGAGGCGTTCGACTCCCAGAGGAATTCTCTCGGATTCCTTCCTCTTCCCCTTCGCTATCGCGCCCACTGGATCCAATTGTGCTATACAATTGTCCACACCCGTTGCGAATGGGATGCATGGGTGGCATCCAGACCCTCCCAACACAAAATTCGGGGGTTCTCTCTGAAGCTCATCAACGACCTCGCGAAACAAAACGGAGGGCGGTTGCTGCACTACCTCATGATCCGACGCAAGATCGTGGAAGAGCTGCTCTCCCACACGATGGCCGCCAACGGCAATGACAACCTGGACGTTTTCGACGAGTTCTTGATCCGAGACGCCAAGGGTTTGCTTTGGAGGGACTACAACGATCTATCTGCAAAGGAACGGGTGTGGTTGCGGGCAGACCCCGCTAGCACGCAGAACGCCAAAGATTTCGGTAAGATCTTTCTCAAGAGGAAGTCACGCCTGGCCAACCCTTTATTTTCCAGATTTCCGCTTCCAAGATCAAGTCGCTCCCGAATTACTGCCTCCCAAGGACGATGACAGCTGGGTGTACGGCGAAATAACGCACTATGACTTCAAACGCTCCTGGAATAAGAGGCTGAAAGACGTTGTCATGTTCTATGATGACATCGACCTTTGGAACGAAATGGGGGAGATCACCACCCGCTCCAAGGCCACCCGCCATCCCGATACGTGGCTCGAAGGGCACGAACCCGAGGTTCGATTCCTCAGTGCGGAAGAGGACAGGTTCTTCAATCATCCACGAAAGTGAGTCGAACAATATCCGTCCACAATGCTTTCCCTCATGAATGCTTTCCAGGCCCACCCCGTCGTAAGTCTAGTCCCCCGTCCACGCTTCCATTCGAGACTAACATTCTAGGTCCCCTATCGCACGCCCGCCTTTGGGGGGTGCTAACCACCCACTCGACTGCCCTGAGGCGAGGGGTATACTGGAAGCCTTCGCGGACCCTGCCCGTGGTGTGGAAATTCCTGAGACCATCCAGGCCCTCGAGCGGCTCTTCGGTGAGCGCTATGACAGGTCCTTCTGGCCAAAGGTCCTCGACGTCATCTCATCCAACGAGACCGGTCGGCCGAACCTCGAAGAAGGTTGGGCTATCGTGGTAACAGCTCAGCAAGGTGCCAACGCTTCACGATCTGCCCAGCCTGTGCAAGATGCCGTGGGCGGTGGTGACGCTTCGAATCAGCAAGCTTCGTCTTCCGCCTTGCCCCAGCAAAACGCGACAAGTAGTGGTACCGGGGAAAACACTTCAGCTGCGGGTATTTCAGCTGCGGACGCCTACATAGCAGCCCAGAAGTCCACATTCGTTTTCCCGCCTGCCCTGCCGGTTCAAGGCAACGAGATGGGTCTTTTCGCCATAAACGTGTCTGATTCGTTCGCTGTCAGATCCGCAAACCCCCCCGTAGCGGCTCTCCGCCCAAACACCGGTGCTGGGGATTATGCCGGTCAGATGGAGCAGTTCTTGACTTTGGACCGCAGCATGATTTAGCTTCCGCGCATTCCATTTTCCCGCCATGTAATCGAGCATAGTGTATGCATTTGTTCAGATATCTTTGCAGAGTCAATTTGTTTCGTTGTTACTAGTGCTTTTTGCTTAGCATACCTCGCTATGACGACTCCGTTCTCAAAGTGCGCTCAACGAAGACACAGGTTTGCAGGAGCGTCTATCTAAGGCTAAAATAACTCCTTTTTAAAAAGAAAAGGAAGGGTAAGACATGCATAAGCCAAAAAGACCACACAGGACCCCCGGTAATCCCTATAAAGGTACGATCCAAATTTGCCAGTTTTGAGCCATTTGGTCCGCAGCCTTTTCGACACCTTTGACCCGCACCGTACTCATACATCTACCGAAATCGACCCA
>JBBPNZ010001071.1:0-11380 GCA_038091195.1 Phylloporus rhodoxanthus
TGTAGTCAATGTTTTTAATGTTATGGAACAATGGTTGATAATGTTGTACATGATATGTAGTTTGACAAGCCAAATAAGACATATAAAGCCAGATAAAGCATAGTGTAATTTTACTGATGTGCAAGAAAAGCAAGAAGTAACTATTCAAGGTAACATGTCGAACACTGAGATTTGTCTTATCACTTAGTCGAAGACAGTGATGGCCCAGCTGCCATCATTGAATTACCATTCACTCCTCACTAGCAGATTCTGTTTTCAGGTGTTCTGTTTTGCTCAGCCCATTTCTATACTGCAAACTCTTCAATTCTCATCAATTCATTGCATTGCTGTCCACTTTCACGATTCATCCATTCACATCGCATCACTATTGAATTCTTGCTCTTGTTGACCCATTGTCAACTCATCACATTGCTGTCTGCTCTTGTATCACTCCACTACTGCATTCTCACACTTGTCAACTGAGCGGACTTGGATTTCTTTGGCATCAGTATATCTTGCATGACTGTATTATGCCAGATAGATGGATTCAGACATTGATGTATCATGTACTGTCATCACTCAGAAATGACATGTCTATGTTGTGTTAATTATCTTGCACTGTCTGATTGAAGTTCCATGTCTTTGGTGTCTGCAATGTCTACAATTGTCCAAAGTGCCAGGTTCATGTTCACTGGGATTGCATGGGCAAATATTTCTCAACACAACATTGCTAACAAAGCCTAGCAACACAGATACCATATGACATAACCCTGTCTTGTAATGTCATTTTTCTGCAACTTTTGTGATGCATATGAATAGAACGAGTCTGATTTGAATTACAATGGGATAGACTCTGCACATTTCAGCAGTGACAACAAAGGATGATCTCATTCTTTCCGCAATGAAAGATTGCATGAGGTGAAATTCACTCAATTGCTATATCGTTCAGTGTTTATTCTCAGGAGTCAGTTGCTTGACATATGGCACCATGTTTGCACTGTGTGTTTGATTGATGTTAATCCAGCTGGCCAGTTACCATACTCATTCCCTTGCTATAGTTGTGCTGTTGAATGGTCTGAAGTAATCCTCTTTAGGTAAGTACACCCATTATATTGCGAAGAGTAAACAGAGAAGAAAGATTAGTATGAGCATGAAGCCTGTCGCCCTAAAATTTATATTCCATGACACAGGTGTTTGCGGCCCAATGCACTGGAAAGTACTAAGTAACACTGTGGGAAGGGAATGCACTGAGTGTCATTGCAGACTTCACTGAACAATGATTTTTCATCATCTTATACACTTAATGTCCTAACCTTAGTATTCATTGCAGCAATGAACATTGTCAAATCATTGTCGAACAAAACATGGACAGTGGTAATAGAGAAAAGTGCTGATAAATCAGTGCTTGTTCTAAATGTATTGGTAATCAGTAAGTGTGAGAAACAATCAAGATCAGTGTAGTATTTGTGACAATGAAACAAATTGAAAGACCATGATCTCGGGGGTTCATTGTTGTCATCATCTTGGTCCATGACTATATGGGTACGGGTTGGGATTTCTGTACCCACACTGTTGTGGTGTCATCCTTATGTGTCATGTTGTGTCCCCCTCATTGAGTCATGGCTGTGGTGACATCATTGTGGTGAGGGTGTTGGGAGGTTGGGAGGTTGTCATTGTCTTGTCCCAAACCCTCTCATTCTTGCAGCATAGGGTTAAGGTGTGCAGTTGCACACATGATGACGATAGTGATGTCATGGTGTTGTTGATGGCACTGGGCTGTCAACGACGCTGCATCATCGTCATTGACATTGTTACTAGCATTTCCAGAAGTGCAGTTGCACATGTGGCAGCATTGTCATGGTGTCATTGATGGTGTGATGGGCCATAATTGATATTGCCGTCCTCCCAGTTGCATAGTCCCACATGTTGTCATCATCATGAGGTCATTGATGATGCTGGGCCATCAATAACATTGTGTCATCATCTCTAGGCACACAGTTGCACACATTGTCACTGTGACCACCAGCCGCACAATCTGAACAGGCATTGAGTCAGCTGTGCTAGAATGCACATCAATAACAGAGCAGGGGAAGGAATGAGGAACGTACCTGAGCATCTCGTCGCTGTTGCCCAGCAATGGCCAAGAAGTGGTGTGACCACCAGCCACTGTGCAGTCATGCACACAACAACGTTGATAATGTGCTGTTCTTGATGGCAAGGCTAGGCCATTGATGACACTGTGTCGTTGGATGGTGTGTAGACCATGAATGATGTCCGGATGTGCTGCTGTGTAGCTTTGCTGAATGGGAAACTCAGAGATGTAGGCAAATGGGCTGCCTAGGTGTGCAGGCAGGAGGTGAAGCTATGAGGACTGGTGAGTGAAGCACCTTTGGAGCCTATGACCAAGTACTGTGGGTGGGTGAAGCCCACCAACAGTGCATAATGCTTATATAAGCATAAAACCCCTATTTGTGTCAAAACTCCGGCACACACACATATTGATCGAATACACAAGTGTTTGACTACAATATGGGCTCTAGAAGTATTATGTTGGTACATACATATTATTTGGGATATATATAAATTATCCTACCAAGTTAGGCCTCTACTCAGCTTGAAGTAAGGGGATTGGGAGATCTTTGGCAGTTGTATACATGCAGCAACAGTGCAACACCATGCTCCTTCCATAAGAGCATGCAAGACAATACAGCAGCTTATGCAACATACAGTGGGAGAGCCAGTGAGGCAAGCTATTTGCTCAATCACCACTCCAACTGATGCTGTGAGCCTCCGTGATACACCAGAAAGCGGGAAAGAGTGCATGCTTCTGTTGCATATGCACCCTTTCAAAAGAGCCTGCATATGCCATATTGCCTATGAACGTATTCAGGTTTGCATTGAATTCTTGATGCTCTGGGTAGCCAGACACTGCAACTGCATCCTCACTGCACAAAGTGTCTGATGGGATCATTGTAACTGCTTGGATCTCCTTTGTAACTGCTTGCTCCAAATCAAAGTCTATTTGCTGTTCTGCTGTTCTGCCTCTGCTAACTTCCACTTTAGCCCAGCAACCTCTGCGAGACACATACTGATGTCCTGGCAAAGACCTGAAAGCTGATTTTTATGCTCCTGAAGACACTTCCATAGGTCTTGAGTATCTATAGTAGATTAACCTTTATGAGTGATGCATGAGCTCCTGTTGAGTAGAGTGCAATTGGTTTTGTGCTCTGGTAAGTTCTTCCTTTTTCCTTGCAAATGTGGCCAAGAGCTCAGCTTGATGTGCCTGCAGGACCTTCATGTGGTCTCCCAGATGCCATGGTAGGATGATTGGAGCCAGGACTGAAGGAGGTAGTGGTTCCCTTTACTGTTGTGAGATTGCATGCTGCTGCAAACTGTGCTGTTTGGGCCAGAGTGTGGTGAGTTTTCAGGCCATATGGGGCATACTTTCATCTCATTCCAGCAAGTATTAAGAAGAATGGAAAATACTGGCAGAAGTATGTGAGGTCATGTGGCCACTACTGTTGGTCATGTGAACATTGTGTTGCTATATGATGTGACTGTGGCTGATTCTATGTGGTTAGGGGCTACCATGTACATTGATGACCATGCTGGTGCTGAACCAGGGGTTGTCATGCTTCACTCCCTACAAAGCAAATGTTTGTTTTTATCATCTGAACACTTTCTTCTGGCTCGAACTTTTATTTAGGTAGTTCTTCATTGAGTTTTCCCATCCAAGCATGGCATATTCACTTATTTTTGAACATCTCAAAATTCCATCAGAACAAAATGTTTACTGTATCATTTTTACCAACTTTGCTCACCAAACAACTCTATGTTACATTGTGAATTGAGTACTGGCCACATTGTGCCATGTCTTTTAGCCCCTATGTGGATTTCAAGCTTACATAAGGCTCATGTGCTGCCCACAAGTACCAGTTTGTCACAGGTCACAAAATTGTGACCAATGAGTCATGTGACTGACTAATAACTCCTGAGTATGTGTTCAACCGCCAACTATATAAGCTAGAGCATCTTGCTTGCCATTAAAAAGGTGTGTCCCAACTACTTACTAGCAAGACAATAACTAATGCAAACATGTGTGCTTTCATTTATTTGTGCTTGCTTCACCACCTTGCTCCTGGAGCCTGAACACACCTGGCCCCCACCTGTCTGCCCATCTGCCATCACTCCTTGCCCCTTCTACATAATGTTATGTGTGTGATGTGCACAGTGCCTTGCCATCTGACATCTGGCAATACAACAGCCCAAACAATGTCAAGCTCATTGTTTGTGCTATGCAAGTTGACTAGTGTGCTGTCTGCAACCCAAATGTTCAAGTATGTTCAAGTATGTTCAAGCCTTGAACTATGAGATAAGTTATCACTTGCTGTTACCATGCCAGCCATCACAAAGGGAAATGCCTGCTCAAGGATGACCCACTGCTTTAAGTTTGCATTCTGGCCTGGCTCCCAACAATCATAGAGAAGCAAACACCTCCTCAAGCCCATTGAAGGAATACCTGCTTCAAGTTCATGTTTGCACAATTTCTGGGGCAACCATCATTCAAGTTCATCAGCATCTACCTGGTGACCCCTATCCCAGAGTAGGCTGGCCAGAGGAGAGTCATCCAGAGAATGTTGAATAGATGCATATGCACCAAACATTATGCTTGAACAGACAATCTGGTTTATATCATTCACTTGTTTGTTTCTCCCTATACTTATCTCATTTTTGCCAGTATATTTGTACATGTATTCCATATAGAATTGATCTAGTGTTACTGGTTGATGATACTCATGGATTCTGGGTGTTGAGAAAATCATTGCTATATCATGCTTGTAATAAATGATCACAACATGAAGAATTCATCATGTATTTCACTGAAGTTTCCTATGTCCATCCAGTGACAAGAAAAAGCATTTTGTACTGAAAATGCAGTGCATCCATGCAATGAATTCCAGTTCCATTTTGCACAAATCATTGAGTCCAAGAACCACTATAAATTATTGTATATACAATGATACCTAATGTAAGTCTACATGACATGAAGTGAAATTTTGCATGATGCTCAGTATATTCCTTTCCTACAGTGATTACATAACTTGCTGAGCACTGCGCAATGCCCACAGAAACCTTGTTTACCACTTCAAACTCAATAATTAAGTTACAGAACAGTGATATGTATACATAGTAATAATACATGATATAGTGAGAACTAAAAGACGAGGAAAGAAAGATAGAAGGAAGAAATGAGTAATAGAGGTTGAGGAATGAGATATTCAATCACCCAATGGCAAAGATATATTGTATAGAAGTACAAGATATGGGTCAGAGACAGGCATCACAGTTGTAGCCATGTCCTTGTCATCATTGTGTTGTGGGCATTAGCCAAGAAGGACATGAAGGTGACATGGAGTGCATTGGACAAGCCATTGGGCTTATTGAGCTACATAGAGGGGATGTGTGGGCACATGGGCATAGGGTGCACACATTGGCATTGTCATCCCATTATTGCCCTTGCTATTATTGTGTCTGATGGTCAGATGCAGGGGTGCAGTTATGCACACTTCATTATTGTGGTGTGTTATTGGTGATGCTGGGTCATCAATATTGTGTGTTGTTGTTGCCATGTCCCACCTTTGTGGTTACTACATGGGTGATGTGGGTGCTGTTATGCATGTATATGTCTTTATCATTGTTATTGTTATAATTTACCCCTATTTATTTCATTTCTTCAGACTTATCTTTTCTTTTCATATGATTACTCATCATTGTTAACTCATTGTCCAACCCATCAGATTCTTTATCACTTTCCTTGTAATCATGCTTACTTCCTTCATTGTTCCATGTGATTCTATTGCATTCTTCTTTGTCATTGTCGCTTACTACATATATACACTTCTTAGCTTGCCCTAAACTACACTAGCTTAGGTATATAAGACTGTTGTCTCCCTGTATTTCCCCTAAGCTAGGTCTTACCTCTGTACTGCACACTTGCCAAATATAGTTCCTTTCTTTCTCATTGTCCTTGTGAGTCTCCACCTGTACTCTAAATGGGAAGTCTACTATCCTAGGAAGCCCCTATGGACCCCTTGTCCCTCATCGCTCTAGGAAGCCCCTATGTGCCCCCTTCATTGACTTCTGTCACATAAACCCTTGACCCTACACATCAGGAATCTTTACTGTAAGTGAAAAAGCCCTTACTATACTTCTTGTCTACATCACAGAAGTTATGTGTACATCCTACTTAGGATTACACATAACAAAAGACCTAGCTTCATTTCCATGGCTATCATTGTTGTATGACCACAACCATTTCTTGCCTACCAGTGTCCTTGTCCTTCTGTTGGGGACTTTGCCTATGGAACTCAGAACCTAAGCCAGAAGCATCCTCTTCTGACACTAAAAGCCACAAATCCCCAGACTATGTTACTCCAAAGGAGTATCTTGACTCCTCCTTTTGAAACTGCCATATCAACCACATCATCTGTGGCAACTCCCACTACCTCCTGTCCAACCCCATCATAAGGAAACTTATGATCAGCCCAAGAAAAGGCAAAACCACAGACCACTTTTCTATCGGAATATGCCAACTTCACTCATGTCTTTGCCAAAGAATTGGCAGACCATGTCCCCCTGTCCCAACCCTATGACCACAAGATCAATCTCAATGACCCTTTCATTCCCAAAATTGGCAAAGTCTATTCTCTATCTCTGGATGAACAGAAGGTCATGGAAGCCTTTCTTGAAGAGAACCTTACCTCTAGAAAGATCCACCCTTCCAACTCCCCACAAACCTCCCTTTTCTTCTTTGTCAAAAAGAAGAATGGAAAACTCTGCCCTTGCCAAGATTACCACAATCTAAACAAACATACCATTCATGACACTAGTGATGGGCAAGGCCTGGGCTCAAGCCCTGTGCTGGGCCAGGCCATTTATGTACAAGGGCCTAGGGGGCCCAAGGGCTCAGGCTTCAGATTTGCAAGGCCTTTGGCCAGGGCTCAAGGCCAGGGCTTAGGCACTTAGTAACAATATTAGTAATAGTAGTAACCATGACATCCATTTTTGTCACCCAATTGATGATAATAATGTGTCATTGACCCACTGTAACCATCTACAATAAGTGCACAACTGCACTCCCACCACTGCTGTCACCTGCCAGAGGCCACAATGACAATGACAAAGCAATGTCATTGATGGCACAACACCATCAATGACACTACCACAACTTGCAATAATATGTCAATCACATCTTGACAACACAAGGTGCAGAATAGTCATACTCACACCACCACTGCTGCCACCACTGCCTAGCAGACATGACAATGATGTGTGCACAACCAGCAGTGATGATGATACCATCACTGTATGCATGATGTAAAGATTGTAAGGGGTGTGGTGTGAAAAGGGGTTTGGTGTGTGAGAAGTCTTGTCCAGGGGTTCTGTGGGTAGAGTTGTAAGTGGGAAAGGGTTTGCTGCAACAGACCACAGTGAGTGCATTATGTTCTGCTTGTGTCTGATGGTATAGATGTAATGGATGAGATGAGCCTGGCACACGATGGGTTGGAAGAAACAACAAGGAATGACAAAGCAAGAGAAACTGACAAAGCTTAGGTGAAATAGACAAAGCAGTGGTTGGACAACAAAGATGATGATAGGGAGTATGATGAGGAAACTGTGAGATGAAGATGATGATGAAGTTTACTAAGTGAAAGAAAAATGAATCTGATGAGGTGATCAGGCAGAAAAAGCCATATGCCATTCACAATCTTGAGTATAATTTTTATAGTCTGGGCATTCTCTGAACTTCAGTAACCATACTAATCTAAAGAAGCCCATGGGCAAGAAGAATGGATATGATGACAAGATCTAAGATATAAATGAAACACAATAAGGGAATAGTCGGTAACAGTGGCTTTGCAACATGAAAGTGATGCAATATCACAAAAATATAAGGACAAAGGTAAAATGTAGTCAAACAAAGAGAAACAAGAAGACCAGTCCATTGTGTCTATTAACAAATACACAGAATGGATATTAGTGATCATGAATAGATAGATACAACTCACCATGGATGGACTGGTACAGACATGGAACATGACAGATATATGAGTATTATTGACCAGAGTGGAACTTTATGAATGTAGAGAGTGTTGGCTCTCTATATTCATGGGGGACTTGAATACTGACTGTCCTTAGTTGCCTGAGAATTTTGTGACCGTGAGAACTATGGACAATGGTGCATTGCACCAGAGTCTGACCACGATTCTCCTCTCTTCTTCCAACACCAATCTCTTTTCATCATTCACAACTTCTCCCTGCCTGCTCCTATCTCTTCTGTTTATCTCTACCATGTCTGACCTTGATGCAATTCTTTCCCTCAGCCAACTTGTCACTCCCAGCCATGAGAAACTTGCTGCTCCTGCTGGTTTTGAAGCAATCAACAAAAGACTCAAAATGAAACTTCTTTGCATGCCTGACAATAAGGAGGAACTCTGGAAGGAGTTGTTCTGGTTGCATCACCCCAAACTTCACTCAGACCCAAGACCAATATGGCTTTGTGTGAGGTCACATACTCGCAGCCTTGTGACAAATACAAGGGCTGAACAGAACTGTGCCACAGATTACTTGGCCACACCTGCTACTGCTGCACCAAATTGAAGGCACAGTGCAACAAGTCCATGGGTTGTGGAGGAAAGGGGGTTAAGAAGAAGGAAGAAGTGATGAAAGGAAATGGGGCCAGTCTAGATAAGTGTCATGTTGTGGCTTGATGATGTTGGATTAGTAGCTTCATAGCTTGACCTTCACACAAGTTGAAGTGCAAGCCATTCCCAAACCCACCCAAGAATATCATTGATTTGGTGAGTGACAACAAAGATGATGAGGATAAGGATGAAGAAGACAAGGAAGAACTGCAATGACCTTGCAAGCACATAAGGGTCATCCATTCCAAGTCAGGTGTGGAGGCCATGCAAAGCACCAGGATTCTTGTCATGAAATGGTTGAAGGCAAAGATTTTGACAGTGCAAGGGCAGGTCAAGGCTACAGAAGTAGACTTAGGAGTGCTGGGAATAGTTTTTGGTAAGCTGATAGGGGAGTTTGTAGAAGTCAAGGCCATACTTGGTATGTAATACTCTTGTGTCATAAATAGTTGCCCTTCCATACCATACCATAACCTGTGTTCATGTGTCTGCACCCAGTCCAATCTGTGTGAGTCTGAATGAAAGTAAAGAAAATATAAGCATGAATACTGTATAAGCATGAATTGAAACAGATAGGAGGAACAGAACCAGGGTGTGAGGTGCCACTTGACTTGTCTTCATCAAGCACCTTATGTCATCTCTTCCTGCATAAATTCCCAACAGATGGATCAAGATTTGGAAGCAGAAGCACAATACAAAAAGGCACTTCAATAGTTTGTGCATGTGAAGGGAAGATCTAAATAGTGAGTATGACAGGATTGATGCAAGAGACAGATATGATTTTGGAGGCAGATCATGATGATCAGAAGGAAAAGCAAGAAGGGCATCATATGAAAGTCTGATGGATAGTGAGAGTGGGACACCAGATGAATGCTGGGATGAAATGGAGGTCACTGGATGAAACCTGGGGTGAAAGGGTTACATAGTGGTTTGATTTTATTTTTGGAATGAGCTAGTCAATGATGACTACTTCTCCATCTTTCTCATTATTATCATCAATGTCTTTCTCTGCTTTGAATGAATCTAGTTCATTGTCAGTCAATCCGGTCATGTTCATGACATGAATTGATATTTTTGTGTGTGGGTGATATGATGAAAGATGGAATGCTGCATACCTGAGCTTTGACATGGTGCTGTCCAACTCCACCAGCAGATATGATCTTCCAGTAGTCCTACAAAGGACCACCATTGGACCAAGGTAGCATGGCTTTGTTTTTTGGTTGAACTCCTTCTCAACCCACACATTGCAGACTAAGATGAGGTCACCAGGTTTGAAATCATAGTTGTGGATATGATTCTTGAACTGCACCTTAAAATGCTTCAAGGATGCACATTGAGTGAGTATGACTTTTTGACAGATTGTGTTGATATCTTCCTGATGCTTCTGGAACTGTTTGGCTCACCAAGCAATCAGGGCTGAAGTGGAAATAATATCAGCATTGGGAGCAGGTAATAGAATCATTGCCTCTACTATGTCAAATGGAAAGAGTGGTTCTACACTATATATCATAAAGTACAGTAAGAGTCTGGTGGATTGAAGAATGGTAATGCACTCTGCTCAAAACACAGAGTGAGCAGTTGCAGACCAGTGTAACTCTCCCCCCAGGGAACTTTTGCAGATGGCCTTCCAGACATCATAATCAACTGCACTGTTTGCCTGGGAGTTGTAAGGAGAGATCTGGATATGGCAAATGCCATACTAGTTCACCAGAATATCTAGGGCTTGGATAAAGGGAGAACCATTGTCAGTAACAAGCTCAGCAACAGTGTCCCAATGACAAAGAATGTCCTTGAAAATAAATGAAGCAATAGTGGCTGCTGATTCTGATTGGAGCATGTGCCATTCCAAATATGCAGTGAGTGTGCACCAGGCCTGAACAATATAGCAGTAGCCTCTGGAATGAGGCATTACCATCATATCAATATGAACTTTGTGGAACAAACTGCCAACCACAGGAATGGTCAGCAGAATGTGCAACTTAGTTGTTTGATGGACTTGACACTCATGACAGGTTCAAAGAAACCATTTGATGTTGTCAATGAGTAAGGGCCACTAGAATCAAAGCAGCAGATGAGTATGGACTGAGAGACACCTTTGTGTCTGAGGTAGTCATGAGCCTCCTTGATGAGTCCATACCTGCACTTGATTGAAATGACCATCTGATGTTGGCCATGAGACTTGCAATGGTAGAGAGACCTGTTGAGGGTAAAGAACTGTGTTCATTAGGAAAATTTTAACCAAATGATAATCTTATATATGGCTTTGTCTACTATGTATAGCCTTATAAGATGTATCATAATGATATACACTCTGACAAGGCTATACAGTAACTCCCAAAACTGTTACAATGCCTAACCTGGATGTAGTGTGTGAAGTGCACTGCAAACACCTGTGGGAATTTCGCATAGCTGTGGTGGGACAAATACTAGTACACACTTTTGGCTACCTATCTGTGCCTGGGTCACATGATTTGGTCCATGGGTCATGGAGATATGGCCATTTTAAAATGGCAACTACATTGTAACAGTTTTGTCACTTTTGGTATAAACTATGGGATCTCTATGAAACACATGGACTGTTACTCTTATTTTGTACTACAAATGAAGATAATATGTCAGAGTTCACACACCTCATTTTTCCCACAGTCACCATTATCAAATATTGATTTTCTATTAAATCAAGTATTTTCCTTTCTAAG
>JBBPNZ010001072.1:0-10809 GCA_038091195.1 Phylloporus rhodoxanthus
GCCTCGCAGTGAGTGATTGTGTATACAAAACAGGGGACATATGGGTGACTATCCTCTATCAGATTTTAAATCCAAATGCTGCGGGAAGCTAGAGCACCTTGGGGATAGCGCCATGAATGCGAAAGAATATGATGCGGCCATATTGCAGTACACGACTGCACTGTCACTAAATCCCGTTGCCTCTCCAGACCTGCTGGGCAAGCGAAGCAAGGCGCACGCAGGCAAAGGAGAGTGGGAGGATACCTTGAAACCAAGTAGCTCATTTCAATTTGTTCCAGTTTGACATGCTAATGGGAGGTACTCAGGTTATCCAAATTGATTCGTCCTCCCGTTGGGGTACGAGAGGAAACATGCTACTTTACAGGGTATGGGACGCCATGATGATGCCATAAACGCATTTGAGACAATGCTATTGAAGATGTCCGAATCATCTGATCCAGAGATTCGTGGTAAGTGTAATCACGTCATACAGACATTCTTCTATTGATACCCTTTCGTAGAATGATCCTGCCACTATGTCAGGCCAGAAATGACGAAAGAAATGATCCACACAACTATCAAGGATATGACTCGTGACTCTCCACCAGTACTCATTGACACCATTCATGGTCGTCTGCGCGACAAATCGGAGCAGGCTTCTGCTTTTGAAAAGACGCAGACCTTCACCGAGCTCATCTCATCCATGACTACATATATCGACGACGCTCGTATCAAACAAGAAGTCACGGAATACTTTACTTACGCTATGTTCTCACACAAGTGGGAGGAAAACGAACCGCTGTTTGAAAAGGTCATCAGAATTGTGGTTTATGATCTTGAGGCGTCTCCCACTCACGAGAAACTGCAAATGTTTTGCAAGATTGTTCGGGAGGCGGGATTTAATTGGGCATGGAGTGATACGTGCTGTATTGACAAAGGGTACCATTTCGTGCTCCAAGAAGCGTTGGTCAGCATGTTCAAATGGTACGAACGCTCCGCAATGACGCTCATCTTCCTGCGTGGGGTGGACCGTCTAGCGAAACTTGGTGCTCTGATGAGGAGCATGTGGAATATGCGAGCGTGGACCTTGCAGGAGTATCATGCGTCGAAGGTGGTCCGAATCTACACGGAAGATTGGACGCCATACTTGGGTCTCGAGATATACAACCACAAGGAGTCGCCCGAGGTCATCTTGGAAATGGAGGCGGCAACGGGTATTTCAGCACACGCCTTGATGACGCTCCGTCCTGGCCTGGATGACACACGTGAAAAGCTTCGGCTTGCCTTCACACGCCAGACGACACGCGTCGAGGATGCAGCCTACTCGTTGCTCGGAATATTCTCTGCGTCGCTACCAATTACATATGGCGAGGGAGACAGAGCGCTTGGGCGACTCTTGGCACAGCTACTCGCGAGCTCGGGAGACGCGAGCATCTTTGCGTGGACGGGGGAATCCGGCAGCTTCAATAGCTGCCTTCCATCTAGCATCGCTCTCTTCAGCCAGCTTCCGACCTCACATATCCCGCCAGCCATCGCTGACACCGAAATAGGAACGATTACTGCCGGAATTCAACGTTCGGTCAACCTCACCTTGCTTCCAAAGTTGTACGACCAAGTGAATGAGCTCCCTGTACCGTCGTTTTCAGGACTCCGAATGAAACTCCCGTGTCTCGCCTTCAAGCTTGGACAAGTAGTATTGGTCTCTCGGAATAGGTCGGAACGTGTCTTCCGTGCGCAGACGAATGCATTCGGGATTGTGGAGATCCAAACTCGAGAAGATCTCTCCAGGCTGGGTTTTCTATGCCTCATCCACCCCTGGATTGACTTTCTCCTCGACAGACAGCCTGTCAGGAGTATACCAGAGACAATTAATGAGGAGAATACGGACGATAAGTCGTCTCCGCTGGGCGAATTACCGTCCTTGTCCGGGCCGCCGTTTAGTGATCCTGCCCTGGATGTTGCATCACTTCGGCCGCCTTCATCTCTATCGCATCTGGAAAAGCAGATGCGCGTTCTCCAATTTATTGCCCGACTAGGGCAACCGTTTGGTGCTCTGTTATTCACCGCCACACGCCGGAATATGGACGAATACAGGCGAGTCGCTGTGGAGAGTTTGATCAAGGTACAAGTGCTGGAGATCACGCCGGCAATATTGGACAGGCTGATGCAGAGTGTAAGGATTTTGGACGTGCTTTGATGATTTCACGAGATTCGTTCTTTCTCCACGAGCTCCCTCTTCCGCTCCTTAATCCGCATATTACTCTACCCTGTTTACACTTTTCAAAGATCTAAATAGCCTTCGCCACGGATTATTCGCTTGGACAGTGACACTGTGGACTTGTGTGTGTCACTCGGAAGTCGAGTAGAGGATCGATGGTTTGATGGTGACTGCTAAGTGACCAGTAACTCCTCAAGATAATCAAATGAACCAGCCGTACATGCACACGCACACTCCGCCATCCTTACATCCCAAACAACCGACTAAACAGCCCCTTCTTGGCCTGCCCCTCCGAACCCTCATCGACATACCTCAACCGAATCGACCCATGTACCGCCTCGACCTCGACCTGATCCCCCTCCCACTGATCCCCCAACAGTCCAAAGTCGCCGATAAAGTACCGCCGCGCGTCGCCGAGCTGGCTGAGCTGCGTCGCATGCTGCAGAAGCGCATCGCTCAGCTTGACGCTCCCGTGCCGTGTGCCGACGGCGAGCAGGCCCGTGAACGCGCGAGGAATGCCGAGCTTGACGGATCCGTGTGGGGCGGTGGCGGTGAGCGCAAAGGAGGCCGTGTCCACGGCGTGCTGTGCAGCATCAGCCTGCATCGCTTACTGAACGAGAGGGACACACGAGTTGGGCGTGGATGGACCCGTGGTTCGAGGTGAGCGCGATGGTCGTGCGTCGGGGCTTGGTGCGGGTGCCGAGCAGCCAGATGTCGGCGTGCACGGAGCCGTCTCGGGACCGCAGCGAGAGGTTCTTGCGGTCGTCTTCGGCCTCGCCTGTGCCTAGTGGAGGGAGCATCGAAGACGGGATGCGGAGGGAGGGGTCGATGACGAATTCGCCGCGGATAGAGTCTTGGTCGTTGGACAGCACGAGAAAGTTGGTTGGTTTGGTTTTGTGGGCACTTGAGGGGATGGAGAGGCATCGCTGCTGGTGGCTATGGGTTCTACTGGAGGAGAATATGTTGGTGGAGGCTGGTACAGAAAATTAGATTTGGGCGTCTCAGTGGATGTAGATCGTTACCTCCTCTGTATTTACTTCATGTCGAACCTTGTCGTCCGGTGACTGCTTGGATGGCTGGTCGTCGGGAATGACAAGCATGACACGATGATGGTAGATCGCAACAGAGAGCGTGGACTTGCTGTAAGAGGGTCACATCGTGGTACTTAGCGGCCCAGTATCGGGCTGCTGCGCAGCTTGCTGTAATTTGGGGTCTTGGCACCGCCACCTCCGCGCATTGATGTTTCAGACTGTGGAACTCGGTTGGCGAACAAGGATACAAAGTCCATAGAAATGGGTGTAAAAATACAAAGACACTGATAAGACATGCTGTGTAGCAGAGGAGCAATGTCTGAGAGAAAAATACAACCAGAATGTGGAGTGATAACATCATGTTTGACTCTTGAGGCGTCAGGCGATTGCTTGCCTGAGTGCATCCAACTTTTCGTACTTATCCTGACGCTCATCCAGGAGCTTGAGCTCGGGCCGCTCTAACAACCCCATGTATGCAGTGTGTTTGTTGGAAACATGATGCTTCAAGGTGCCTTTCCTGCAAACTTGCCTCCTAAATCCATTTTGATCAGTAAAAGAACGGCGTAATAATGTGCAACAAATTTGATACGCGCATTTCTCACACAGAAATTTTAGCGTGTTGCCTCGTGTTGCTCCCTCCGGTGTTATAGCACCTACTTTCCACAGCAGCAATAATACTCCTCGCCTCTCTGTTATCCAAGCATCAAAAAATGAAATGTGTCCCGTCATACTATCATGCTTACCCATGTAATCCGGTGCTTCACCGCCGCATTCTCCTGCCCTGGACCAGAATTCGACGTCTGTGCAAGTTGCGAGCTAGAGGCGCCGTGGGTATCTACTTCAGCGTAGTGATCGTTCGCATTTGATCTTGATGCGCGTGCCTTCGTCCTCCGAAGGTGCTGCGGGCCTACCTGGTCGCTCGCGCCCGCCCCGCTGCCTTGGGCGACGTCAGGCAAGGAATTGGCAGCCGGTACAGCTTGTTCATATCGACCCGTATTGGCTAGTGCGGGAGCGGCGGATGTGGGTAGGGCGGCTGCCTGAAGGACGCGTGATTGTTGGTTGGATTACACTCGTTGCGGGGTAATCGAGGGCTTGGGGCTGATAGTTTTGCGTGCGGGTACCGTTGACACGATGCAGATATCCTAAACACTGTCTGCAGGATAACCATATTTGTGGCATTGATGCGCTCTCCACGATGCACTGGCTCCGGTGTACGCCACTGACCCCGGTGCTCGGCCTTGATCAAAGTTCGCTGTGTAAAGGGTCGACAAACGCTGGCGAATTCCCTACACGGCGAACGTGAGAGGACACGAGTGGACACGTTGTCGAGGCTAGTAGCGTTGTGCGACTAAACATGAGAGAGATGGAGTGGAAGAAAGGAAGTATGGAGGTGAAGAGGAAATGGAAGAGAAAGCAAGGACAAGAATGAAATGGGTCTTACGTCTATCGCGAGGCGGAACACCGTACGTTCCTTACAGCCATTCCGCCAGCGGTGCCGAACCCAGTATATCCTGTGGTTCGGCTGCAATCCCCCACTGGGCTAAAAACGACAGAGACCGACGGGGCGGGGCTGGCGGAAGAGACACATTAGAAACATCGTTGGGCAGAAAGCTGCCAGCATGTCGCCCAAACTTGCTTCTGGGATCCAGTAAAGTTGGATGCGTTGATGTGGGGAAAAGTGAACATGGTGGAGATCCAGGGGAGCGACAGGAGGAGTCTGAGCACGACAAGTGGAGGCCGCTCGCAGCAGAAGGAAACACCATCCAATTGAATTTATATCCGGCGAGTGCGAGTAAATGTGCCTGAACTTCATTTTTCGTGCATGAACGTCAAAGCGTGTTCCACCGCAAACCAAACAAGTGTGGAATTCTTCAGGGTAAGCTTATGGGAAAGATAACCGAGCTGTTTGATCAGATTCATCGCTGTTCTGCGTCAGAGGTGAGCGGAGAGGACATCTATATTGAGAAATACTCCTGTCTAATGGGCGAATGTTTCGGGACCAAGCAACCCGCCATTTTCGGACCCTGACCAACACTACCCTGATTTTTTGTCGACACATTCCATACGCTCAGATCGAAGAATACATACTTGGATGTGGAGACGATTCATCTATCAGGGAGATTTACGTTGGAGATTTACGTTGATCAACCGTCTGAAAATAGTATGAACATTTTCCGCCATACATGGTACACGCGGTGATCGGTGGAGACGGTTCACCAACATTGAGAGACTAAACGCCTCTCTCGACGACGAGAAATCTATGGTAAGCAGCGGTACCAAGGCCGTGATGCGCACACTTGGCATATGAGACCAATAAGTCAGAGGGTTATATTGAATCATTTAATGACGCTCACCTATGTGGTTCCTGGTGTTCATATTCTTGCCGTAATTCAACGAAAGAGTATGATGAGCGTCCAAAGTTACGAGGATGGTCGCGGCCAACGTATCTAGCAGGCGCAAACGGCCGACAGCATTCTTCAACTAGGTACGGCGAGGGCTAGTACCAGCGCAGCCTCATTAAGTCTGTTGAACGAAAACCACCTAGTTGATTGATATACCGAAGCAGCTCTACACATTGATGTTGCCTGGGTGTTGATGTCGCTGACCACCAGTCAGTGTTCGAGGTCAAATGGTCACTAGAGTCAAATGTCGGAAGTTGAAAATCTGATTTTCTTCATCCCGTCGTTGCAACCATCGAGAACTCTCTGTCACAGTTGTCAAAAGTCTACGGATGAGAGGTAAGCGTATCTGTCGGTAGTCGAGTGGGTAGGGTTGGCGGCGGTGTAGAGGGAGGCGTTGTCCATACAGCCAGAACTGGAACTCAGGATTGGGCAGTGCTTCCACGCAGCTGTGCAAAGTTACTGTAAAGCTCCTCACGTGGCCCTTGCTGGATGATTAAAAGGGAACACCCCGAGGCACTCGATCCAGCTCTCTCTTTCTCCTATGAACGTCGCTGGCCCTTCCCGGAGAGGAGTTTCCACAAGGGAGAGAGGCGAAAGCACTTATGAACAAGACTTGTTGGCACTCTTCGTTCAGCTTGGCGCCAATGAGTTGGACGAAACGGAGACATCCTTTGCCCACAGAACCGGCGCTGGCGAACCGTTGTCAGATCAAGACATTGCCATGAATGATCTCTCACATCAAGCACGCACGTTGGCTGCTCTCAATCAAGACCGTGTACTGGCAGAACGGATCGCTGGTGGTGAGGATGAATTTGACCTCGAATTCCAAAGGCCACCCATAGTGGAGGCGCCACGTGTAGCAGTTCCTCGGTCAACGTGGCGCAGGCGTTGGGCATTGGTGTCCAAAATCAGTCGAAGATTCAGGGTACATCCAAGGACGGCAACACGGCGAAATGAGAACGAGCAACCTGCCAGGTGGGAGCAATATCGTCATTGGCGCTTAGACATAATTGACTGTGTTTATCGCGTAGAAATGTCGTTGCGCCGTCTAACACACGAGGAGGACGGTTTGTCTCTGTGGTATGTCGTGTCCTTGGTTCACAACCGGCTTTCCAGTGTAGTCTGGCAAATACTGACACTGCCACGGTCAATCGGTGCGTCCCCTCGAATCCTTTTATATTTGCAATTCTTACTGAGGTACCTCAGTCCAACTGGTCATGACTGTGTTATCTGTCAAGATCCCATCCATGGCGTGGAGATTCGTGCTCCTTGTGGCCACTATTACGACGTTCGCTGCATCACAGATCTATTTCAGTCTGCAACCAGAGACGAAACACTCTATCCTCCTCGCTGCTGCAGGCAGAACATTCCCTTTACTCGAGTTCGGCCACACCTTCCTCAAGCGCTGTTCACAACGCTACGGGACAAGGACGCCGAGTTTAGCACCCTCAATCGCGTCTATTGTTCCTCTCCTACATGCAACCGGTTCTTGGGACCCCTTTCCAAAGGCATCTTCGCCAGCAAAGTGTACACCTGCCCTACACCAAACTGCGGGAGGCGAACCTGTGGCAAATGTCGTGAACAGCACACCGGCGGATGGAAACACGTCTGTCGCCCTGACGCAGACACCGCTCAAGTCCTCGAGCTCAGTCGTGCTTCTGGATGGACTCGCTGCCCAGGTTGTTCACACATGATCGAGCTAAACATGGGCTGTTACCATATGACGTGCCGATGCCGAACCGAATTTTGTTATCTCTGTCGCGCGCGGTGGAAGAAGTGTCAGTGTCCACAGTGGGACGAGCGCCGGTTGTTAGCGGTCGCCGAGGAGAGAGTGGACGCGCGGGTTGGGGTGCGCCGAGAACGGGCTGCGAGACGCGATGTGCCTGCACCGCGAGCTCGTCCGGCTCTGGCTGTCCTTGAAACTCCCCTTCGCCGTCGAGAACGGGTTGTAAGACGCAATGTAAGTGTGCGATGTGCCCCTGGGTTGCGTCCACCGGCACCAATCACACCTGCCCGAACGCCGGCAGCGACATCGACATCCGCACTGGTGTCTCTATACCCCTCTTCATCTTCACCATCACCTTCCACGTCAGAGGCAGTGGCATCGACATCGACATTCCAGTTTGCATCTTTGTCCTCTGATGGGCAAACCATTTGGCCCAGCTCCCCACGACAACATGTCCGCGAGATGATGGAGAGGTTGAGGGTTGACCACGAGTGCAACCACACGCAATGGCGATACCGCGACGGCGGAGGCAACTGTCAGCATTGTGGGGACTATTTGCAAAAGTACCTCTTTGTGAGTGCCGGACTCGTATTTCGGTACGTTGGTTTGAACTTGACCCCCTCGTTTTTTTAGCGATGTGAAGGATGCGAGATGTTGGCGTGTAATCGGTGCAGACGCAACCGTCTGTGACATGGCATTCCAGTGCGAATAGCATGATGAGAGGGGGTTTTCAACGGTGGTTTTGTTTCTTTTTGTATGGGCTCAATGCTTTTGGAGGGACTGTGTACGTCTTTGGGAACATTCTGGTTTCTTTGATGGGTGGGAGGTTCACATGGTGAAGTATTATGGTACTGTTGGACTCGTCAGCGTTCGTAGATTTTACTTTCCTTTTTGGCAAGTACTCGGACGATTCATTTTCCGTTTGTCCAATGTTTCCTTCTTTCCTCTGGTCTCTTTCCATTCGACTGTAGGTGAGATATTTCCATATGATAGCTCTTACTCAGTACCTAGTTCACTCGTTAGGCTCCGTCGCACTTCGCACACACAAATGATTACTCGCCTACTGTCGGACGCACACTCACTTGTTCTTCTTACGGACCTCCTAAACAGGATACCCTCTCGATGATCTCGGTCAACTGGGCTTCTTAGGTTGAATGTCTGTGTCGGAGGCGTCATCATGCAAGGCCTCAGTCGCTTTCCTTCTCGGAGGACATGCCCAAGCGGTTGACTGGCGGCATGACTTTACACATTGGACAATAGCTGGACCCGCACAACGGGCTGAGATTGGTGGATCCAGTGCAGGTGAGGGAGATACGCGCAAAATCGAGTGACGGGAAAGGTAACATCTTGTTTCGTAAAGGTTCCGACGGGAAACTCTGAAACGAGGTGCGACAAGCGTGGACGCGATGGTGGACCAGGTGGAAGCGCCATGTGAATGGATCCTAGGGGCAATCGACGGACGAAAGGCACCTTCAATTACTAGGCGGAAGACGTTGGCTTGACTTGTAAGTTGTCGACGCATTCCTGGTCGATGCTACGTGCGGCATGCCAAATGATCATTCTCATCCGTTGCCTCAATCCACTGTCAACTTGGTATGTTTCGAAATTCTTATCCCTCGTTTGCGCTGTCTACCCAGGATTAATGGCCGTCTTAGAAGCACTGCAATCCCTTGAATCGGACCCTCGCCACCATCCATTACGTCGGGATCACGTTTGCCGTTGCGCGAGGAATATCCGCATCTCCTCTGTGGCCAGCGTCGAGGCTGTGCTGTATATCTCGATCGCTTGTTGAGTCCGGATTTTCAATAATTTCTCTCTGCTCGTCGTCCTCTCAAGCCAAGAGACGGAATACCAACTCGTGTGCGCTGCAGACCTCTGGAAGGCCAATTGCGCAGTGGTCTAGTACGCCGCTGTACCTCGGACGTAGGCGACCCACATGGGCTGGAGTACGCAGCCCATGATGGAGGTTAGGGTGTTTGTCGGCATTCGAGTGGGTAAGGCTTGAACGCATTGGTGTTGTATGTGTTCGTCGTCCGGTCGACCGTCGGCACAGATGCCACAGGTCGAACAGGACTCGCCGGAGCAGTCGCAAGAGCCACTGGTTCCAGTCGTATACTCGACGAGGCACTGAGACTCGACTGGCCCCGCCGATTTTCGCCCTGAACTACGTAGGCGTCGCACAGCCCGTTGCACGAAGTTGCTGTAAAGAAGCCCCCACGTGTTGTCGGATTCAATATAAAAGGAGAACTTCCAAACCGCTCAATCCCCCCAGTTCCTTCTTCCCTCTCCCATGAACATCGCTGGCCCTTCCCGGCGAGTATACCCTTTCGAAGGAGTTGCAACAAGGGAGAGAGTCGAAAGCACTTATGAACAAGACTTGTTGGCACTCTTGGACCAGCTCGGTTTCGACGAGTTGGACGAAATGGAGACATTCTTTACCCACAGAGCGGGTGCTGGCGAACGATTGTCAGATCACGATGTTGCCATGAACGATTTATTACAACAAGCACGCGCGTTAGCCGCTTTCAATGAAGACCGGATATTGGCAGAACGGATCGCTGGTGGTGAGGATGAATTTGGCCTCGAACCCCAAACGCCACCCATAGTGGAGGCACCACGTGTGGCAGCTCCTCAGCCAAATAGACCTGGGTAAGCAGGACTTGTTGGCACATAAGATTAGTTGAGGACTCGGGCTACATTCCAAGGATGCAAACACAGCAAAATCAGAACGGACAACCTGCAAGGTGGGAGCAGTATCATGTTTCCTCGGACGATGATTGACTATCTTTATCACATAGAAATAGGACTGCGCCATCTCAGACGTGGGGAGGATGGTTCGCCTCTGTGGCAGACTGGGTCTTTGGTTTAGACCCGACCCCCCAGCCAGGCGCAGCAAATACTAGTAATACTTCGTCAAGAACCCCGGTGAATAATCGGTGTGTACACTTCGAGATCTTGTGCTTGTAATTCTTGCTGAGGTGCCGCTGTCCCAGTCCAACTGGTCATGACTGTGTTATCTGTCAAGATCCCATTCATGGCGTGGAGATTCGTGCTCCCTGTAATCATTATTACGACGTTGGCTGCATCACAGATCTATTTCAGTCTGCAACCAGAGACGAAACGCTCTATCCTCCTCGCTGCTGCAGGCAGAACATTCCCTTTGCGCAAGTCCGGCCACACATTTCTCAAGTGCTCGTCACAGCGTTCCAGGAAAAAGAGGCAGAGTTTAGCACCCTCAAACGTGTCTATTGTTCCTCTCCTACCTGCAGCCGGTTCTTGGGACCCCTCTCTGAAAGCAGGTTTGCTAGCAAGGTGTACACCTGTCCTGCAGCAAACTGCGGGAGGCGAACCTGCGGTAAATGTCGCGAACAGCACACTAGCGAGTGGACACACGTCTGTCGTCCGGACGCGGACGCCGCTCAAGTTCTCGAGCTCAGTCGTGCCTCTGGGTGG
>JBBPNZ010001073.1:0-11352 GCA_038091195.1 Phylloporus rhodoxanthus
ACTCTCTTGCAGATGTTCACTTTGCCCGGTATATGCAGTTTGGAAGCATTGACGATCTCCAGGAGGCCATAGATGTTACCAGGGATTCGTTGGCACTTTTCTCATCAGGACAACTTGATCGTTCAAAAGTAATAGAACAACGGGCAGAACGGCTTCTTTTCCGTTTCCATGAATTCGAGGGGGTAGAAGACCTCGAAGAAACATTTAGTCTCTTTGCTCAGTCGGAACACGTCTCTCAAGCAGTCTCTTCTTGTGATGCGTCTGCTGCAAGGGCATGGATAAATGCAGCCGAAGATCTTAATCACCCGACGACGCTCCTCACATATCAGCCCTTCATTTGCTCGTTGAACATCTAGCTGCTTTACCATCGTTACCTAGACATCTTTCTGTCCTGAAAGCGCTCTCGTCATCGCTTGCGGTAGATGGATTCTCAGCTTGCCCGCAGTCAAACTTCTTGAACAGTGTCACGGGGCTCTCTTGGGGCCAGCTCACCCATCTCTGTTCACCGTTCGACGACGTCATTGCATCAGGCCCTGCAGGAAAGGCGCTAGCATGCGAGTACACCCATCTTATCTCACTTATTCACATAGTTCTCGAATTACCCAGTGCAGAGCAACATGACTGGGTGTGCCATCTCAACCTGGAGTTACAAAAGGTCGTTTCTGATATTCGCAAGCTCCCTCTTCTCCCCCGATTCCTTGTCCCTTCTCTTTTCTCCGATCTCCAATCCGCAGCCAATGGGGGGCCTGTGATTATTGTGAACGCAAGTCAATATAGCTGCGACGTACTCGTCGTGTTTGTTGACAAGGATCCTGTTCATATCCCGCTGTCAGTTACAAAAAAAGAGGTTGAAAAACTGACATCGGTGCTCCGTCGCTTGGTGAAGCTCGCCAAGTGGATGGACATGACGAGAGAACTTGCGGCGTTCTTACGTGAACTCTGGGGCCGCATTGTTTCCCATGTCGTCAATGTCCTTCGGAGAGCATGTCCGCCTCAATCATCTGGTGGTGCCATACCGCCGAATTCTGTCTCTTGCTGTTGCATGCTATTTCTCCGTTTAGGAGGGGCAGAAAGGCGTCTCAGATTTGTACATGTCATCTTACACCCCAGTACATCGGATTCTGCGAATGAGAAAAGACGATTGATCACCCTCCGTCAAGCGGCAGCCCAGGGTGCAGGTGAACTTTCCTCTGTCGGAACCGAACTGGGCATGTACATTGGTCAGCTCGTCGATAGCCTCGCAACGTACACACGCATTGAAAGAGAGGAGTCCTGTGTATCCAGGGTAGCAAATGAACTGAGTAGGAACGAGTGAGTACACTTTAGCTGTCATGGCATCCCGAATAAGAAGCAGCCGTTTGAGTCTGCATTCGCTCTCTATGATGGACTATTCACACTCTAGCGCATCATCCAGTGTAACTGGAGAATCCGGAATTTGCGTACCTTTCCGCTTCCCACATGACTGTTGCAGACAAAGAAAGTCCGGACGAGGTGATCCATCTCGCCTCTGTGTTGCAATTTCCCGGATTTCGTTCAGTTATTGGGACGATGTGGGCGGAGGACGATGCTGAGACGAACGAGGTGACATCGACATTCTATAAACTTATGGTTCACAAGTCGGGATGTCTGGATTACACCGTGAAGCGTTCGCACTATGGAAGACAATGCGGTCAGTAGATATACTCACCGATCAACGCATTCTATATGTACATCTTGATGGCTAGTTTATGCCCTCGTTCCGTTATGCTGTAATGTCGTGAATTCTATGTATGACAATGAGAGCAAGGACAATTATATCTGGAAAAGATCGACCTCAGAACGTTGATTCGGACCACACCAGGATGCCATCGGGCGGCAACGATCATAGACCGTCTTGCTCTCCTGGAATGACCTCACGACCTCGGTCCCAGGAACTGTTTTCACGAGTGAAGCAATCGTCGGTGTTGGGCTGTAGACACGAGTAGACGTGGCGGTAGTACAGCTCGCGATAGAGAACGAGAACGTCAGACGGTTCCAACTGGATTTATAGGCAAGGGCGATTCCTGTGAGGTTCTTGTCCAATACGGCGTGATAAAAAACGGATGACAAAAGATCAGAGATGGAAGATGACTTACGAGCTTGACGACGTCTGGGATCTGCGCAAGAGTGGTTTGCCGTGCGATCTGGGCCTGTACTGTACTGTGCCGTCGCTGAGCTTGGGCTCGTGGATACTGATGGGGATGTCGACGTCTTTGATTTTGTTGTTGAGCCTGTTGGACTCTGCGGTCCACAGGGCTGGGCGACGCGGGCGGCCCAGGAAACTACTTACTAGTTTCTCTTCCTCTTTTGAACTTCACCTCCCTTGGACTACGACGTCGTGTCATATCATTAATCGTTCCCGCAAAACCTTCCAGGTCGCTGGAAGACAGCTCATAACCGTTTTTCTCGGTTTTCTTCCGTAAGTCGCTGAATGTCGCGTTACATAAAGTACGAACTCTGATTCCTATGTAATTCCTAGTCATCAACAGAACCGCACATGTATGGCGACCACAATCCCAGAGCGCATTGACGAAGAGATCGATAAATACCTGGGATTAGTGTCCGACCTTCGTGCCCGAAAGAATTCGTTTTTGCCTATTTTTCGCCTTCCACCTGAAACTCTTGCAAACGTATTTATCCATGCCACACGCGACTATCACGAGGACAACGACCACCCCGCTTTTCGTGTCCCTCGTTGGGTTAACGTCTCATATGTTTGCCGTCATTGGCGCAATGTCGCTCTGAACTGCCCAGCACTCTGGACATACCACTTCACTGTATCGCTGCGCTGGACAAAAGAATTACTGGCTAGGTCAAAACAAGCATCGCTGACGATACGCATCCAATATAATTACGACAAAGCCGAACCTTGGTGGTCGCAACTTATGGAGGAGGTACTGAACCATGCAGGACGAATCCAAGAGCTCCGTCTCGATGTCCCAGGCAATGTTCTTCCTGCAGAACTCTCCTTGAATGCTCCCCGTTTGCAAATCCTGGATATCTATTTTCGGCACTGTCCTCCCGGGCGGACTTTCATGATCAATAATGGGCATTCTCTACCTCTCCATACATTGAAGCTTACCGACTGTCCACTGCCTTGGCATTCATCATTCAACCTTAGCGGAGTAACAACACTCTTCCTGTCCCATCTTTCTTATCCATCCCAACAGAACCTTATGGAGCTTCTCACTACACTGCGTCGTATGCAAGCCCTCACAGTCTTACATCTTGAGCGTGCTCTCCCTAGCGCCCGCGGCTTTCTCTCTAGTGGAGCATTCGGTGTTTCCCCGAAAGTCACTTTACCGTGTCTTACTCGCCTTTTCGTCCACGCTCCTCTATCGACGGCCGTTGCACTGCTATCTTGTGTGGATATTCCATTGAAAACACAAGTCAGGCTATTAATCGAATCAGAAAATAACTCTTCCATCGATGATTTTGCCCAGCTTCCTTCGGTTATTGCACAAAGATTCAGCCAATATGAAGATCTGTCGTCGTCCAGTCCGGCAATTCGTTCGTTGATCATCCGTTTCACTTATGAATCAGAGTTCACTCTCTGTGCATCAGACTGTGATGGTGATCTCGATCTGTCCATGTCGTACCCACCACATGGTTGTAACATTCCTCTCATGATCCATGTCACACTGGAGGAATTGATAGCAATCAACAACAGGGGTCATATTGCTGGCGACATCTGTTGCTCGATCCCCTCCACCCATGTTCAGACTCTCCATGTTATTAATCAGCCATACTCACCCGACTTTTGGAGGAAGACGTTGGGCCATCTTGATGGATTACGGCACATGAAACTGAGTAATGGCTACATGCCTGACCTGGGTTCTTTGCTTGCTCTCTGTGCTGATGGACCAGTGGAGACTCCGAGGGAGGATACCACTTGTAATCACGATTTAACTCCGTGTCACACATTTGTGCCGGAGCTGGAGGGGTTGGAGCTTTACCGCATCACGTTTTCCTCTAATAATTGGTCAAGTGACATCATCTCTGAAGAGTCTCTACTTGATGCACTATCTACCCGCGAGGCGCTCGAGCTCACCATGACGGAATGCAATGTTAGAGTTGAAGAATACGAAGAATACGGATCGGATGTTTGCGAGTGTGGTCTGTGTGCGATTGGCATACATTAGGATGAAATGCGAGAATCGAGACGCTTCAAGACGGCAACCGTCTCGCATCCATCCAGAGCCGAAGACTAGGTCTCTACATACAGAGGACTAGGCCTCTCGCAAGTACTATGTAGTGGCAGCAAACTAGATTTATGTAAATACTCTACAGCTGTTTTCAAATCGACACCGAAAACACAATTGAAAATTTAGTAGGCGGAATGGTGGCGCGGGTGAGGGGGTTGAGGTGTTGTTCGAGAGGGGTATGTGTAGTATAAGCTGTGGACGGGTGGCGGTATCCGAGGGGGGTTGTGAGGGAGAAGTGCTGAACAAGTATGATGCTTTGTGAATGGAGTGTAGGCTTAGAAAAAAAGCTTGTTTGTTGTCGACAATTCAACTTGTTCGATGGTGGCGTCTGAAGGTGGTGCCACGAATGTGCCGTGGGCAACGACGTTTCGTGTCGTTTGGAAAGAAAATGTGGGTTTGGCCAGTTCGGGGCTTGGTCTGCGGGTTTGTCTGGGGGTTAGTTTGGCGTGCGTGACTATCGGGCGGCAGCCCGGCGGAGCTAATGTCCCGCCGGCCGTCCTGTCCTGCCTGCCGCCAACCGCTGCGCGTCTCTGACTTGTGCATTGTGAGTTTTTTCTACCGTGATGCGGATGGGCGACCTTTTCGCTGTGGATAGTGATCCTGAGCTATCTCCAATCAACTACCTTGACACTCATATTTTCCTCCGATGTGCTAGCTGCCTCAAAGAACAACATCTTACCGCCACATGCAGCCGCACACAGTTTCGACTGATGCTGCACTGGACGCCTTCAAACCACTACTATCCAGCTTGGTCTGTACACCTTAAATGTCGCTGTGAGTTTGGTCCGTATTGTGAAATATCAGAGTACAAATCACTCACATTTGGCCACCATGTACTAAGCCGTCGTCGTCGTCGCGACCGACTTTCATCCTGAGGTACCGCCTTCGCTTCTGCCTCCCCTGGCCCTTCCTTCGCCTTTGGAGTCGCCTTCACTTTCGCCTCCCCTGGGGGTCCCTCGCCTTGCTTGACGTCGATGACGACGACGACGCGATGACTGTGACAACGCAGTTGTCATGCCGTCGTCGTGTGTGCTAGGCGGCCCGGCGTGAGGTTCCTCCAACGAGGTCGTCACTCTCGCTCACTGAGTTATGGTCCATCGCACGTGTTTGCCAGCTCTGGCTCTGGCCCCACGCGTACGGGTGTGGTCTCGCCAACGGCGACGATGACGCGATAGTAACCGCGAAAGCGGTTGTCACGTCATCGTCGTCATTATCGCAACCGCCATTCACTCCTGTCGCCTTTGCCTCGCCTCGGCCGATGACGACGACGACGCAATCACCACGATAGGGCGGTCGTCGCATCATTGTCGTCGTCGACGCGTCGTCACCTCACCTTCGCACTTACCCCTCCCAGTACTTATCAGTACTCAGGATTGACAGCAATGATGACAAGCTGCCCGCCCCCCGGCTGGTCACATGCGTGCCAAACTTTGCCCCAGACTTTGGCCCCAGACTGGCCATTTCAGACACCCTCCGTTTGGACGTTCCGAGTCACTCCCGGAGAGGGATAGACCGAGTTCCAGGATCAGTAGCTGCACAGTTTAGAGATGAGATGGCAGGAGAGATGACAATAAGTACAGACAATGCACAACATGAGGTCTAAATCAAAACGGTACTATACCATGTACTTGTTGATTTCTTCGTCAACGCGCTCTGGGGTTGAGGTCGCCATATGGAGTTTCTTATGGGTTCGATGACAGGAAAAGTAGGGGACAGTGTTCGTCATTCATGACATTCAGTGATTTATGGGACACAAATGAGCACTATGAGACTAGATCAGCGAGTTGCTATTCGGAGACAAAGTCCCCTAACTTACTGTATTTAACTGCTTGATGTACTCCCGTCGAGTATACCAATGAGGTATGGCAGCGTGCACTAGTTAATAATCACCCTCGCTGAGACGTGCCTATGCACGAATCTGTCTTGCCCAACACTTCTGCGACCTGTTTTATGAGGTTGTTCAATCGGAAACTTTCAGTCAGTTTATCAACACTTGTTTCTGGCACGACGGACAGGTGTATTCAGTGGATGTCGTCGCAATTCTCCAAGGACTCCCTGTCATGTGATGTTGGCCGTGGGCCATATGCATGTAAATCAAGTATAGTACCATCTGGATGAGAGCTTGGATCTATTCTGCCAACGCAGCACGGTAATCCTCCAACTGTGCATATGTCGGGCCTGACTCATCGTACTGAAGGACAAGCGTGGGTGCACCCGCCTCCGCAGCTTACAACACATGAAGGCCGAGATGAAAAGGCAGTGACCGGACGATCCGAGAGCAGTTGGGGACCGCGCCTTGAGTCACTGTAGAAGAACGAGTGCTGTGACTGAGGGTTGCAGAGAGTTGGATAGGCTATGAAATACGAAGTTTAGCTCAAATTGGATGATGATGGGGTGCTCGGGGATGCACATAGCTTGGACGTCTGCCTGCTGACAAGTCCAGAGCGCGATGATGTCACACGGTCACCGGTCACCTGTCACCAATGATTCTACTAGTGTCCACAATAACAGGGCTCTATGCCTAAGGTGTAATCTTGTAGATTTAGCATACAAAGTATATATACATTTGCAAACCACTGAAAAAATGACCCTCCAGTTCCTGACGACTGTTCGGGTGGTGTGATGACAGTCATGTGTCACGGAAGGACATCCGAGCCGGGGCCTGATAAGTTATCCGCTCCCCCAACTTCTACTGCCCAAGATTATGCCAACGGTACTGGAAATTACTGACATTGTTGTGTCTCTGATTTTTTGTGACTTTAATTTCCTCAGTGTGGGGTTATGTGTAGTCCTTGTCTGGGTCTGACGACCAAAAAGTTACTAAGTAAGAGTTAGCGTTCATATTTTGGCACGACATTTAGTGGATTTACAGGAATTAATATGCTGAAATCAGAGGACAGCGCATCGATGGACTGTGCTCTGAGGTCACCGCTGGCGTTGGACTCCTTACTGTCAACCACTGCTATACTGACTACCACTCTGTCCATCCCACACATAGACACGGTTGATCGACTCTCGCACACATGATAGAGATCCCCTGCCCATCCACCGTGGACTCTCCCTTTTGCTCTACACCACAGCTAACATCTCTACTCGTGCATGCAGCATCTCCTTACGCATGACGCCCACATGCACGACGATAACAATGGCCCACCGATGTTTCTTTTTTTTTTTTTGGGACAAGTGTATTCGTTACGTAGCAACTGACAGAGCTAGTTCTACGTAACACACTAAGGCGGACGCCCGAGGGCGGCCGGCCACCGATGTTTCGCCCGCAGTGCATACATAAGCTTGAGAATCCGTCATAGATGCGTGCTTGGTGCTCGGCACCATGCCTGCACAACACGACCTTGCTGAGGACGAGCAGGAGGACCTGTATGCATGGCCCACCCTGACGCCTCAGTTGCTGCGTTGTGCCTGCCGTCCTGGTTGAATTTGGGCACGTCATGGCTGAGAAGTGAGCTCACACACTCTTGCATTCTACACTGGTGCTTGCCAAGGAACCAGCATTGATACACCTCGTTTCTTGCGAAGTGATCATATTTGCAACTGCTATGTCCGTTCACCCACCCGTGCTCTCCTTTTCATACTGTATGTACCACCCATTCCTTGCACCATAGTTACCTACCCAGACACCCGGCCCTGCCGCTCGCTCATGCACATCCTCACTGTTAGCCCACATTTGCCGCACGCTGTACCACTCTTGTCCTACAACGAGGCTAATATGTGCGAGTGTTTGCATCCCATTTGCTTCAACTGCCATAGAAGTAAGCGCATGCACACGCTCGCACTGGGCATCCATGCGCCACACATCACTCAGATCGCACCTGTCTATACACTGGATGCTAAGATCAGCATTTGCTATTGTGATACATACCTTACTACACTTTAGAATTCATTAAAAGCCATCTCAATTGTGATGAGCAGTGTTAAACACAGCAGTATAGACATCACAGATCCCTAGAACAAAATAACTAGCACTTGAAGCTCCTATATAGCCAATCACATTTGCCTACAACAACTCCTTGCAATAGTGCTTCCATGATCAATGTACACCAATGTTCAACCTCCAAGTGGAGTATGCAGAGGTAAGATGTGTTACTAGTAGTTACAATGGTGTTCTAGTTTCTTTGGGAGAACCTAAGCATATAGCTGAGTATATCAGCTGAAGTTCCATCAGCTAGTAAGACATCTATGTCTTCTGCAGCACATGAAATTTCATCTATGTGCTCAGTAGCACCAGAGAGGTAAGCTACCTTGCACAAAGTAGCATGTAGAGCAAGCAGCTCAGGTGCAGGAACTGGAAGATTTTTAGGATCTAGGGTTGAGAATGTGACAAATTGAGGCAAGTTGTGATGTGGGGAAAAACCAAACCACTTGACTTCATAATGATCCTTCTGGGGCTATAGTGATTGAAGAGTACCAATGAATGTTATAACTCATAAAATAAATACAAAAACTCACTGTAGCTTCAAAGTACAACTTCAGCCGATTAAATGCATCATATACATTGTATTCCAAAGTCAAGACATTGATTAAGGAATGCACATGCACTTTATTAAACTTGTCAATGTTGTAACAGAACTGCTTGAGAACAGCTAAGATGGAAGCTGAACAGTTGAGCTAGACATCTGGATGTGAGTTGTGTACTGTATTGTGAGAACTTATGACTGCATACCATGGAATTCTCGTTAAATTCAGAGTCCACACCAGAAAAGATAACCTCTGGAATAATATGAGCACACTTGGTATAGACTGCAACACTGGTCTTTGGATGTTTGGAAATTGAAGGGGCTCTACAATCAAGTGTACCAGTTATAATACATTTCCAGCCATCTCGTATAAGAGCCTAAGAAGAGTGATGAGAAAGAGATGAAAATATATTGCAGTCATTTACTAACATGTTCTTTGGCATCTTTGTGATTCTCAGGAACCTGGGTAGTATTGACCCTCACCTCTTCCTTTGCAGTCTCATTGAAGGAAGATCTTGAAGAGCATTCACTAGGTTCTGGTGTTTGACTTTTGAATTTCATGACTGGACAAAACAGAAGATAGATTAGCATGCAGGGAGTGAGGGAGCAAATGGAAGATTTACAAGGTAAGATAACATTATGTTCAAAGGATGCACCAATATTGCTAAGATCAATGTTGTCCTTGCAGGAGTGTATGCACTTGGTGACTTCAGCACGAATATCCTGATTGGGTGCATAAAGCAACAAGAACCCAACAATCCTTATGTGACATTGCTTGTTCTTGAATGTGGCAAGTTCCAGTTCATAATTAAGACAAATGTTGTATGCACTAAGGAAATTGGGATCCTCATTGGCAATATGTTTCACTAGAGGAGAGTTGACCTTTGCAAGGGGAGTACTAGTAGACATAGGAGCACAATAGATGTTGATCACAATTTGTGAGCAAGTTGGGTGTTGAGGGCAAGGATTTATTCTGTGAACCCCTATACTCAACCCTTATATACTGACTACTCAATAGCTTGCTAATCCTATAGATTACTGACACAGAAATTTATGGTGGCTGTGATTGCTTAGTCAGTTAGCCAGACATTGTTCGCCATGTACTTTGAGTCGGTCAACAATTTTGAGCAGCCCTGCAACTCATTTCCACACTCAGTTCATGCAACTTGGAGGAATGGACAATCTCAATGAGGCCATTGAACTAGCCAGGGTTTGGCACATTGTCCACTAGGGCACTCACAGAGGTTTATGTTACTGAATAACCTCGCAGACTTGTCAAATCATCTCGTCTTTGGCACAAGTAACTCAGAGGAATTGATGCATCTTTAGGCAACCTTGCGCTTCTTTACTCCACTTGATATGACCAGCTTGGAGGAATCGATGATCTTAATGAGCCATTGACTTCGTCCGGGATTCACTGGCACTTTGTGCTCTTATGTAGGTCGACGTCACTGAACAACCTTGCAAGTCTTCTCGCCACTCGGGACATGCAGCTCAGAGGAACTGATGACCTCAATGTCGCCATTAACCTCACCCGGGATTCATTGGAACTTTGTCTTCCAGGTACTCGGACCGGTCAGCGTGTTTGAACAACCTGGCAACACGTTTCCTCGCTCGGTACAGACACCTTAAAAGAATTGACGACCTTCTCGTTCATTCACTGGTACTTTCCCCACCGGGAAACATGGTTCGCCTGGCGTCTTTGAACTCTCTTGCAGATGTTCACTTTGCCCGGTATATGCAGTTTGGAAGCATTGACGATCTCCAGGAGGCCATAGATGTTACCAGGGATTCGTTGGCACTTTTCTCATCAGGACAACCTGATCGTTCAAAAGTAATAGAACAACGGGCAGAACGGCTTCTTTTCCGTTTCCATGAATTCGAGGGGGTAGAAGACCTCGAAGAAACATTTAGTCTCTTTGCTCAGTTGGAACACGTCTCTCAAGCAGTCTCTTCTTGTGATGCGTCTGCTGCAAGGGCATGGATAAATGCAGCCGAAGATCTTAATCACCCGACGACGCTCCTCGCATATCAGCCCTTCATTTGCTCGTTGAACATCTAGCTGCTTTACCATCGTTACCTAGACATCTTTCTGTCCTGAAAGCGCTCTCGTCATCGCTTGCGGTAGATGGATTCTCACCTTGCCCGCAGTCAAACTTCTTGAACAGGGTCACGGGGGTCTTTTGGAGCCAGCTCACCCATCTCTGTTCACCGTTCGACGACGTCATTGCATCAGGCCCTGCAGGAAAGGCGCTAGCATACGAGTACACCCATCTTACCTCACTTATTCACATAGTTCACGAATTACCCAGTGCAGAGCAACATGACCGGGATTCCTTGTCCCTTCTCTTTTCTCCGATCTCCAATCCGCAGCCAATGGGGGGCCTGTGATTATTGTGAACGCAAGTCAATATAGCTGCGACGTACTCGTTATGTTTGTTGACAAGGATCCTGTTCATATCCCGCTGTCAGTTACAAAAAAAGAGGTTGAAAAACTGACATCGGTGCTCCGTCGCTTGGTGAAGCTCGCCAAGTGGATGGACATGACGAGAGAACTTGGGGCGTTCTTACGTGAACTCTGGGACCGCATTGTTTCCCATGTCGTCAATGTCCTTCGGAGAGCATGTCCGCCTCAATCATCTGGTGGTGCCCTACCG
>JBBPNZ010001075.1:0-11347 GCA_038091195.1 Phylloporus rhodoxanthus
AGCTGCGGTTGAATCTAAGAGGTGAGTCTAATACAAAAGAGTCAAGGTACAAGGAATGGAATAAAAAAAGATATAAGAAGAATGGAGGTAAAAGTCCAGAGACTCCTGGTGGCATCTTGATAGAGAACACACCAGAGTTCTGAAGGAAGGAGGTTCTAGAGTAGTGGAGGTAGTGGAGTTGGACTTAACTAAAAATCATGCATATGACACAACCCTAGAGATGATCTGGATGATCCAGGCATCCTGAAGGAAGACCTATTTCCTGACCACCCCAACTCAGAAGACGAGCACGTTCCGTGAGACACTCTCACCCAACTTGCAAATGCAGTCCAAAGCCTTGCTTGTTTCTCTCACTGTCCCTCCACCTCTAAACCAAGTCAGTGCACCAAAGTCTGAGAACTGGACCAGTTTGACGGGACTGACCCCCACAAACTCCGGGTCTTCTTGGTCTAGTGTAAATTAAACTTCCAAGATTACCAAGGCTTTCACTATGGACTGCACTAAAGTTACCTTTGTGTAGTCCTACCTGAAGGGCATCATGCTCAAATGGTTCGAGCCTGACCTCTTAGACAATGAGGACTACATCTTCCATCCACTCTGAATGAATGACTACAAGGAGTTTGTCCAGGAGCTCCAGATGAATTTTGGTCCACATGATCCTGTTGGAGACGTGGAACACCAGCTCAACCACTTGTCTATGAAGGATGCACAGTGCATCAACAAGTATGTCATTGAATTTAATAGGATTGCCTCACAAGTCTGAGGTTATGGAGAAGGTACTCTCCAGCACCATTTCTACAATGGGTTGCCTGATCGCATCAAGGATGAGATCTCCTGTGTTGGCAAGCCACCCACTCTCTCTGAGCTGCATACCCTCGCCCAAGCTATTGACGTGCACTACTGGGAGCGCAAGTCTAAGATTAGTTGTCAGTGTTAAGTTTGGTTCAAACTCCTATGTGAACTCCGGAACTCCGGAGTTATAAGGGGCGGAAGGGACATTGGCTTCACCTTATGTGGTGCACCCTTGTCAAGTCTCGTGTCCCAAGATTTAGGATGGAGGGTCAGAGATCAGAGAGGAGAGCCTAAGCTCAAGTTCAGAGTTGATACGAGAAGAGGAGTTGAGACTAAGTTAATATTCGAACTAAGGTGCTAAGGTTCAGAGTACAGGGTTTATATACAAAAGTCCGAAGTAATGAGTAAAGTGGAATGACGAGGGATTTCTAAGGAATTGGTAAGATGGAGGTCAGAAGGAAAATAGCCTGCAGCTGTGCTTGTCAAGAAGCACAGGTATGGGTGACATCTGAGTGACATCTGAATGATGTCTAAGTATGAGTCTAACTAAATGAGTAATAGAATGCGAGAGAACATAAAGAAACATGGATGAACAAGTCTGGTAACTCCAGGTCACATTCTGGTAGAGAACACATCGGAGTTTGTAGGAGAAAGTCTGGAGCATCGGAGTTGAACTTAGCAGATATGACAGTCAGGCGAAGCCTTCCTCCAACCCATCCTTCAAGTCATCTTCTGACAAACCTTCCATATCCTCATCCTCTGCTTCCAACTCTGGTGGCAACTCCAAGGATTCAAAAGAGTCCAAGGGGAAGTCCACCAACACCTCCACAACTTCGAAGCCTGACCTTTCATCAAAGCTAGGCAATGATGGCAAACTTACCACTACTGAATGAAAATGCTGTTTCGACAACAAGCTCTGCATATTCTGCAGAGCAGGTGGTCACATGGCTAAGGACTGTTCTAAGAGCATGTTGCATGCTTCCAAGGGTCACGCTACAACTACCAAAACTCTGGAAACCAAACCAGAAGTCTCCACCTCGGAGGCAAAAAAATAGTCTGTAACCTCCATAACTTTGCACAGCAGGATGGTTGTGCTGACACCAACCATGTACCCAAGGAGATTCGTCTCAACATGTCTGCTCTTTCTGATCCCAAATCGCTCATGCCTACAGTTTCTCTTGCCTTGTATCCAATTCTGCCTTTCTCTGCTCTCATAGACTCTGGTTCCTCCAACTGTTTTATAGATACAGCTTTTATTAATAAACATAAACTTTCCACTTATCTCATACCTCCACTTCAACTCCACCTCTTCGATGGAACCTCCAATTGCACATTCACTCAAGCAACCACTCTCCATATCTGTTTCGAAACTGGTGATATCACTCTGTCAACATTTTATGTCACTCTGTTGAATGGCTTCTGCTCCTTGTTCTAGGCCACAACTGGCTCACCTGCTACAATCTGTTGATTGACTGGGTTGCAAGCAGTATCTCTTTCTGTTCACCTGAGCAGTCCATGCTAGCAACTCCAAGCTCACTTCCACAGCCTCCGCAAACTCCTCTATTGGCTGACCCTTCATCTGATCCATCATGTTTCTCTGATCGCAAAGCTCCTCACATTGCCCTGATCAGCACACCAGCTTTCACACTGGCTTGTCATCTGGAAGGCTTTGTGCAGTTCCGCTTGCAACTCCATTCTCAGGAGAGCAATCTCCATTCCTCTTCCACAACTCCTGAAAAGATAGATCTCTCCGGAGTTCCTCCAGAGTACCATGACTTCGCCAATGTTTTTAGCAAGAGCAAGGCTAACATGCTTACTCCTCATCATGAGCATGATCTCAAGATTGATCTGGAAGAAAGTGCTTCTCCTCCTTTGGGAACCACTTACTCCCTCTCCTCCTCTGAACTTGAGTCCCTCTGGGCTTTCCTTAACGAGCATCTTGCAAATGGTTTCATTTGTCCCTCTTCCTCCGCTTATGCCACTCCAGTCCTCTTCATCTACAAGAAGGATGGTTCTCTCTGTCTTTGTATTAACTTCCAAGGACTCAATAAGATCATGCACTATGATTCCTATGAGTGGCTAGTCATGCCTTTTGGTCTTATGAATGCTCTGGCTGCATTCCAGCGTTTCATCAACATTATCTTCACTGATCTCCTTGGTGTTTGCATTATCGTCTACCTGGACAACATCCTTATCTACTCTGAGGACATGGCCTCCTATAAAGAACATGTCTGAGAAGTCCTCCAATGGCTTTGCAAGCATGGACTTTACACCAAATCTGAGAAGTGTGAATTCCACACTGACTCTACCAAGTATCTCGGTTATCAACTCTCGCCCTCTAGACTTATGATGTCTTCAGAGAAGGTGCAGTCCATTCAAGACTGGCCCAAGCCTTGGAAAGTTAAGGATATCCAGTCCTTCTTAGGTTTTGCCAATTTCTACAGATATTTCATAGACAATTACTCAAACATTGTTGTTCCTTTGACTTGACTCACTTGCAAAGGCATTACTTGGTCCTTCAATGACTCCTGTTGCTCCACCTTCCAGAAACTCAAGGCTGCTTTCACTACAACTCTGATCCTTACCCATTGGGTTCCAGATGCTCTGCTCATTGTGGAGACTGACATATCTGATTATGTCATCACTGGCATTCTCTCCATCTGCTGCCCTGATAAAGAGATCAGGCCTGTCACCTTCTACTCCAGGACTTTGTCCGCCCCAGAGCTCAATTATAACACCCACAACAAGAAGCTGCTTGCTATCCATGAGTCCTTTAGAACTTGACAACATTATCTTGAAGGCTCTGCAACTCTAGTTGACATTGTCACCGACCACAAGAACCTCAAATACTTTGCAACTACTAAGCTCCTGACTCGCCGGCAAGCCTGCTGGTCAGAGTTCCTTTCCCAATTTAACATGATCGTTTGTTTCCGCCCTGGACGTCTTGGTGCTAAGCCGGGGATAAGGACTACACTTGCATCAACCCACATAATTTCCACCCTGTTTTCACTCACGAGCAGCTTGCTGCATCCCTCCAAGCTACTTACTTAGCAGCTCTGGTGCTCCATTCCAGCACCCTCTTTGATGCCGAGAAACTCCATAGTGACATCCTCTTCACACTCCCCTCTGATCCTTTGGCTTCCCCACACATGTCCATGTCTGAGCCTTCCAACTCTCATTGGTCAGTCAATGATGAAGGTTTCCTTCGTCTAGACAATAGTATTGAAAATGTCATGTGATCTTATCTCTTATCTTTACTCATCACATATGACATTGATCCATCAGCTGTTTGTCATATTCTTTTGTCATGCTGACTGATGAACACTGCTCATGTTTTGCCATTGGACGATAAGCTTCATTGTTTGTAATACAATAGATAAGCTCTCTTCATGCCATTGGCTGATAGTCTGCTATTGTTCTTCTATTTAGAAGTAATGTACACATGTACAAACAATAACAGTTCACTATATAAGAGGGGACTCTTTACAATATTCTCCTCTAATGAATTCTACCCATCTTTCGTTCTACTGCTAGAAGATCCTCTACTAGCAAGACCTTGACTACCGTCAAACGTTCATCAACTAAGTGAGTAGTTCCCATTTAGACTTATTTCCTTTGTCCCTTCGCCATTCGGATTCCATTCTGAAAGGTTATGAGCCCTGCCTAGACAAAGCGGAGTTCGTCTTTGACATCATCATGTCTCCCACCATCTCGCGCGATGAACATTGGTGGTTGCTAGACATCATGAAAGTTGTCATGCTACTCATGCGATTGTATGAGGGCCTTCAGGTTGCTCATTGAGTTGAAATAACTCTCAAGTTGTTTCTTTTTACCTTTAATAACGGTTTTGCCGTTCTCCAACAACAAGTCGAGAAAATAGTTCTTATCTTTGGTTATGAAGATATGACTCAGAACCATTTACTGACGATAACATTATCTTCTGATGCGTGACAGACATCACCATCACTGTCAGTAAATAGTTCTTCAACTCTGGCACCTGGTCTAGAACCCATGTTATCTCCAACACCCCTATCTCCTCCTCGAGAAGAAGCTCAAGGAGAGACTGATTCCGATCCTCCAAGGTACTGCATTATTCACAAGACAGTTCCACAAGTCATTTTTGACAATCGAATTGTTACTCCAGGAGTTCCTGTTCAAATCCCTTGTCCTGTCTGCCAAGGCAGTATTGAGCAAGGAGAAGTCCACCATCACAGTAAGAGAGATGTCTTACGATGAGGTGTAGATGATAGTTTAACTGATCATCAAACTCATCCCTTTAGTTTCTTTACTGTCGTTCACTCAACTCCACCACCTTCTACCGTCTACGGATTACCTGTAGCAGCTTCTACCATTGAACATCAATGAGACAACAATCCTCCTATATACGAAACTCATCGCAATGATGTCCTCATTCCTGTCCCCGTCACAAGTCCCATCCTTATCCCGACTCCCACTCCAGTCTTTGTCCCCATCGGACAAAGAAAACCAATTGCCACGTCCTCTTCCAGAACCATCACGCCTCCCACTTCAAGATTTGGTGGAATTTCGATTCGACGAACCTCCTGTTCCCCAGATCGTCCACCCAATCCCATGCCAAGCCAACATTGTGGAAATGCTCGCTTTCGGCGCTCAGGCTGGCGTTCCTCATCGTCATGAGGACAAACACATGGAATGGACAATCATGAGGACAGGCGAGTGGGTTTTGACCTACCCATGGGATTGCGACTGTCTTTGCAAGGCAATCCTCTATTTGAGAGATAAGGAACCATTTTATCTCCACATCCAAACAAAGGGTATGATCTCTTCTTTAGTGCAATATCGCAGCACTCCTCTCCTATGTCCACTTATGTTCCAACTGACTCTTCCGGTTCACATCAAAGTCGCTCCCTGTCGCCTCGAAGTACGCCAAATGAAACCATACTACCCGCTGATGCAAATGCATCTGGAGATGCCCCAAGTAGCACACTCCCCACGAATAGTAATGCCGTTTTGGATTCAGCTAACTGAGTCCGACGCGCCCTATCCCGTCAATGGCTTACACTATTGCAGAGAAACCATAGCTCAATACTATGAGGCTGCTGGTTGGGCTTTCCCTTCGGCAACTTACGAGGAAACTCGTAACCTTACCATTCATGATCAAGGCTGGGAAATCTTTCGACGCGACCTCTTTCCTCCATCTTACACCAATCTTTATTTATATAAATCTAAAGCACCAAACTACTACCCACTCCAGCAGAACTGGATTGAGATTGAGCATGGAGCTCTACTGTGGACATGAGGACAAGCTGCTGTACAAGCACAAGGGATAATGGTTGAAGAGCTCACCGCTCTTCATGATATCGATGTCCAAATGTGGGATTTCCTTTTCAATATGGACATGCACAATGACTTACGAAGGATGTCCCTGGATATTTACCAGAGATCTAAAGTTATACAGAAGCTGATTAAGGATGCCATAGGTACTTCCTAAGAAGATGTCGTTTATACATCTCTCACTGGAACTTACTCCAGAAGAAAACGAAGAGCTGTGGAGCAAGGCGAAAATAATCGCCAAGTTAAAAGACATACTTAGTATTTTCACTTCTACTCCAGTTCATCCTCTTTGGCCTTTAGGATATTTTCATGATGACACAGTGTACAATAGCGATTACCCTTCTCCACTTTGTATGTTTCTTGATTATAATGCTTGGAATGGTAACAAGACGTTAGATATCCCATATCATTCATGTGGAGAAAAAGTATTAGTGTATGCAAGAAAACAGGGAAAACCTGACTTACGTTTAAACAACCTGCATTACTTTTACTCTCTTCATTTTGCAACTATAGAAGGAGACTATCTTGATGCTTTTACCATTCCTTCGTTAATACCTAGGCCAAAGACAAAAGATGACAGACGAAAATACTGGGATACAAAACTCCTTGGACCTAATCGGAAAACGCGCAAGCATCGTTCCAAACAACTTGCACAAATCTTGGGGACAAACACGGGTTTGACACCATTTAATCTTCTATCTCAAAGTTACCTTGATCTGTTTGCTGAAATTGGATTTGCAGACACTATTCTATTTCTCTAAATGGCTACCCTCACTACTCCAACCGATTTCAAAACTGACAATACTATTCTTGGTTGCATACCCATTCTCATCAGACCTTTAAATTATTCCATCTGGAAAATTCGTATTCAATCTGTTCTCGAGTCTCTTTCCCTTTGGGGAATTGTCAAAGGTACTATCACTTTTGCTGGTACCACCGCTGCCGATCAAGACAAATGGGTAATCATTGACAAACATATAACTGGCATTCTCACCAATACGATCAATAATTCCCATGTTCATCACGTTACCTATACTTATGCTGATGCGGCTAGACTAGCTCTCAGCAAAGCCCTTTGGGACAAGCTATTTAGCTTGTTTGGATCTCGTGGCCTTGCTGGCCAGTTCCACTTGTTTCACCAAGCCCAAAGAGTAACAATTAGCTGAAAGATGGCTAGTGATGACATTAACCATTTGACTTCTCTTTTCGATCAGATGAATGCTGCTGGGCTTAATCTCCCAGATTCCTTTCGCGCCATGTTTCTTTTGGAACAACTTCCTTCCGACATGTACAGCTTTTGCTCTACTGTGGCATTGACCACAGAAGTTGCAAACTTCATGGTGGATATGATCACCATGAAGATTTTGGCTGGAATGTCAATGCAGAGCTCTCAACGATCTCTTGCATCCCGCGTTTCTAACATGGAGACTATGGAAGAAGTACGTAACCCTTCTGCTAATCGGACTAATGTAATCCGAAAAGGACCACCTACTTATAATAAATGGCGTCCTCAGGGAGGTTATAATGCGAGCCGACCTTCCGGATCTGGTGGCTTTCGCCCCAAATTCCAGAAGAGACCTCCCGCTTTCCAAAAGAAAGAGCAGAACCATGCGGGCTTCACCTTACGGAAGGACAAAAAAGGAAAGGGCAAGGCACCCCAACAAGGCGGTGCTAATATGATCGAAAAAGAACAAGATTTCATTCATGAAATGATAATCGATTAAACTGCTGATTTAACTCTTAATGAAGCAATGTCAGCATATTATTATGACTTGGTTGATCTGATTGACTGTAATGAGTACATGTCAGTCAAGGACTATGAGAAGACGATTGAAGGAACAAGCACCGATGTTTGGGAAACAGGTATGCAGGACATTGGAATGGGATTTCCCTGTCCAAGTTCTCTCTTTCCTCACTGCTCCTCCGCAAACATCTGAGAATTTGCAAGGAGCTGTAGAACCTTCTCAGAGAAGAGATGAGCTGATCTTGATTGATTGAGAACAAACTCCAACCCCTGCTAGGGTGGAGATGCAGAGAAAGGAGAAAAACAAGAAAAAGAATAAAAAGGTTGTCATTTCACTTGGAGGTTTAGTTTCGGGTACAAGTCATTTCTCAAATCATTCAACTGTTTTTCCTACTCCTTCTATTCCTTATACTTCTACCAAAGAATTTTCTTCTTCGAGTCAACCTTTGTTGATATATAGTGCAGTTCTGGAACTTCTGGCTACTAATACTTCACATGAAGGTTTTGCACCTTTATGGAATAGGTCATTGTCTATACCTGTAGATGATGACAGAGATACCTTCTATGACGAAGAGAGTAATCAATTCCTTTGCTACTATATTGGTGGTATTCCACCAGCAACTGATAAGTATGAGTTTGCAAAAACTCATTGGATGATCGACAATGGATGTACTGATCATCTAACTCTGTTCTTAGATGATTTTGTTCATCTAAAAACAGGAAAACGAATTGCTTCAGTTGCAAATGGAGCTACAGTTGAGATGTATGGTCTGGGAACCATTTTATTACAACAGATCAATGGGCCTCTACCGGTCATAACTGTCTCACTAGAAGATGTTTGGTATGCCCCTAAAGCAACCAATCACTTACTTTCAGTTACAGCATTGACACGCCATGGCTTTCGCTGCGAAATTTTCAATACTGGGTCTAGTATTTGGGACAAGAGAGGATGTGAGGTGATCCAGGCATCTGCCCTATCTCCCACTAATAGTCTTCATTGGTTTCAGTCGTCTTTGATTACTCCGATGCTTGAGACTGTAGCCTCTCTTGTGGATAACAAGTCTTATCATTTGTGGCATCAGCATTTTGGTCACACCTCTCGTAATGCTTTACGGCATGTGCATACTACACTTTCTGGTGTTCCTGCTTTAATTGTTCCTTCTGACCTCCCTTCCTGTAAGGGATGTGCTGTCGGAAAGATGCCAGATCATTCCTTTTTGGGTTCTGAGAAGCAGGCTGCATGCCCACTTGCCCTGGTGCATACTGACCTCATTGGTCCTATGTCTACTGAGCCTTGCTCTTGTGCTTGGTACATTCTTACTTTCCTTGACAATCACACTGGGTATGCTCTTGTGTCTTTCTTGCCAGCCAAGTCTGACACTCTCCATCACTTTCATGACATGGTTGCCTGGGTTGAGACCTTTACTAGTCACACCCTTACCTCCATCCGTTCGGATCGTGGGGGGGAGTATATGAGTCATGAGTTTCAATCGTTCCTCACTACAAAAGGAGTGACTCATCAAACTTCTGTTCCCCACATGCCGCAACAGAATGGACGTGTGGAGAGATTTAATCGCACTATTTTGGAAAAAGCAGAAGCCATGCACCACCATGCCTGCTTACCCAAAGCATTCTGGCAAGATGCTATGGAGACATCAGTGCATATATACAATAGACAACCCATGCATCGTCATGATTGGAAGACTCCCATTGAAATATTCAAAGGAGATGGCAAGAAACCGGATGCTTCTTACTTCCGAGTGTTTGGATCCTGTGCTTATGTCTTTATTCCTCCAGAACATCAGCCAGACAAGCTGTCTCCCAAATCTGAGGAAATGACATTCATAGGATATGAACCCAACACAAAAGGATGGCGCTTTTGGTCCAAAGCTAAGCATCGAATTGTGATTTCTACTAATGCTACATTTGATGAAAACTATTTTCTATATTGTTTCAAAAGTCAAGAAGATGGACCTGCCCCTATTCCAATTCAGAATAATGACTTATCAGATCATGAATCTGAAATTCCAAGATCCAAAACACCCAATCGAGAGGTTGAGATACATATACCTTTATCAAGAGATGGACTCAATGTATGGTCACCACCATCATCTCTGTCTATTCCATCTAGACCTCTTTCACCTTTATTTTCTGATCATTCATCAGACTCTTCTCCTTCTATTCCTTCTCCACCTAAACCAGGTGTGAAAAGAGATCATCCTGATACAGGTCATCAAGCAACCAAAGATGATTTACATCAACATAAGTGAAAGCTTATCTTGGATTCTCCACTTACGTCAATCAATGATGATGACAAATGGTTAGTTCCTGATCAAACCAAAAAGAATTGGTTTCCACCACGATAGGACACTCGAGAACCATTGGTGGAATTTAGAGCACGACCTCATCATTATCATCCATTACGAGATGAGAGAACTACTTTTCAGGAACCTGTGGAACAATGCAGATCTAATCGGGTTCCTCAACCCAGATATATTCCCGATAATGTTTATGGTCAATGACCACCTGCTCAAATAGAACGAGATATTATCAGGGGATGAAATGTAATACAGGAAGAAGAAAATCCTGATACAATGGATATGTCCATGAATCAGAGACAACCAACTCCAACAAACGAAAGAGATGTGAACGATATGTATAGCAATTCATGGTATCATTCACATTTATCCCAAGCTATTGAATCAGTTGATTGTATTGTTCCAAAACAATACCGAGACATTGCTAAACTTTCTCGAGACAATCAAAAAGAATGGAACAAAGCTATGGAGGATGAAATTAAATCCTTATTGGAAAGAAAGGTATGGGATCTTGTTGATTTACCAGATGGTCGTATACCCATCAAAGGGAGATGGGTATTTGCCATTCGTTCTGGAAATCATGTAAAAGCTAGGTTTGTTGCAAAAGGCTTCATACAGATATTTGGAATAGATTACAAAGAAACTTTTTCACCCATTACTCGGTTTGAAACCGTTTGTCTAATGTTAGCTCTAGCTGCTCTCCATGACTGGGAGATTGAAGCACTAGATGTCAAAACCGCCTTTTTATTCAGCGAACTAGACAAAGAACTATATATGGTTCAACCAGAAGGTTTCATAATAAAGGGCCAGGAACACAAGGTCTGTCACTTACGAAAAGCTATTTATGGCTTAAAACAAGCTGCACTGCAATGGAATAAGCAGTTGCACAAGTCACTTGTCAATCTTGGTTTCAAGAGATGTATTTCCAATTCCAGAGTATATGTAAAGTTTATTGGCAAGGACATCATTCTTCTCATCATTTATACAGTGGCTCAAATAAGTGTCCCAATGTTGGGGCATTTTGGAAAGACTTGACATTTGCAAAAGAACCAGAATATATTAGCTCTTATCCTTGCAGGGTCATCAATAGCCCTAACCCTTGCTCTGAAGATGAGCTCTTAGTCATGTGATTTGGTTGCCATGGGATTGAGATATAACCATTTCAAAATGACATGTCATT
>JBBPNZ010001076.1:0-11344 GCA_038091195.1 Phylloporus rhodoxanthus
CGTTGTACATCTGGAGCAACTCCTTGATGAATAGAATAACACTGAGACACAGCATTGTGCCGAAAGTGACTTCAATAGCATTCAGAATGTCACCCCAAACTGGGGGAACTGCAGCCCAGACGCAAAACGAAAAGGAGAGCAGTTGAGCAGTACCCACTACAAGATCGGGGGATATTTTGTCACATGTTGAGAAACATTACAAAGCTGTATTGTGCACTTACAATACTCAACATCAGGACAAACACAGTTCCTTGATTAAAATTAGGAATGTCAATCTGCACAATACTTATTGTGATGACCTTATATGGTCATATATGCCATATAATCAAATGTAATATTTCATCCAAATTGCAAGGGATTGTATGGTGTCCATAAGAATTATTGTTCTGCTCAAACTCAAACATACCATATATTGGCTTATATGGTTTGTGCAATGAATGTAATAGATATGGTGTTTTCCATAGTTCACAACTAAGTTGGTTACTGTAATTGTGACAACTTAGAAGTTAGGCTAGAATTTGAATTTGAAGACAAGGAAAGAAATCAAGGTACAGATATCAATGGTGCCGCACACCATTGAGGCTTGTATCTTCAATGATTTTTCTTGCAGAATGAGCTAGCACGGAAATCCAGCGTTGTCTACCTTAACGACCGCTCACCGGTCTGCATCGACATTTGCTTAGCCTCGAATGCGATCGCGATCTCGGTATCTGTGGACGTTTAGAGGGCTAGAATTGCAACATATGTACCTTGTTGGAATGGAGACAAGAGCAACTTGTTGCGTGCAGTGCAATCTTTGATCATTTTTGGATTCTGCGACGTACTCATCAAGATGGATGAAAAAGAACCGAGAGGACCTCGACGCTATCTTGTGGTTCGCGCATTCAATACCAATGAATATGTTTATGGGGAACTAGTCAATACTGGGACTTGGCAGCCGTGCGTCCGTAAGTGGTCGTGTTGAACAGTGATATTCTGAAACACGTGGGTTGACCTCACCCCAACAGAACGATGACAAAGATATTTAGAGTTTGGCCTTGCTGGCTGACACGATGAACACCAGGTCTCAAGTAGAATTCTCGTAACCTATGCTCAGTGGCCAGCTGACCACATTCTGACCTCAGAGACTTGAGCCTATGAATTTGGATATGATTTTAGCACCAATACAGATTTGTACTCGCAACTCAGATTGAATATGTTTCCATCAACGTTGCTTCCCTCTCTCCAATATCCGCAAATATGACTGTGGTCAGAGCAGTACCACAGCTGGCCGGCCCAAAACCAAATGCCACATCAATGTCATCCCCTAGTCTGCCTTGAAGTTCACGCGTATACAGTTCCCGCAAGCCCAAGATGAACCGGGGAGCGAGCGTGAAAGCAGGTATATATCCGACCACCCCAATCAGTACCCACCATCCAGTTACTTGAAGGTTTGATAAGCAACCAAAGAGGTTGACCAACGTATATGCCAAGATACTACATGTAAATTCATCATTGGGTCAGTGGAATAGATAGCAGGGCAAGAAATGACATACGCAAGAAAATAAAACATGCCTTCCCTTGTGAAAAGGTTCACATAATGGCTGAGTTGGAACCGCTTCGTTGCTCTGTATACTCGAGCCGATTGCTGGATAAATTGAATCGCAACAAGAAGACACATCAATGTACCAAGAACGAGCTGTATAATGTCCATTGCTTCCGGCCAAATAGGAGATTCATCCTGCAATTCACAGAATGTGAATTGGAGAACATGTGCGGTTTCTCCTTCATATTTGGGAGGTTGGTGAGTATCTCGGATAGTATGCATGACGTGATGTGATGTGTCACATACCTACAATTGGATTCTGCACACTGAGAACAATACAATAAATCAAATACGAGATGACCTCCATGGAATAAAATGTAAGGAGGGCGGCAAGTATGAACTTAGATCGATTGTACAATGCCCATAGACGGAGTATCATCACCACTAGATGCAGCAATTAAATGCGATTCACCTCACTGGAGATAAATTCAGGTTCTTACAATCCACAGCTCCGATAAAAAGCAAGGTAGACCATGTGCCATATGTAACGAGCACTTCGCCTGGGAAGCATCGTTAATCAATCGACGAGGCATCGTCAATAGTACCAAAATGCTCACAACTATACAAATATGTGCAGTCACTTTAGAGCGCAGTTGATCAGCGTAAATGGTTATGGAGACATACGTCTACCAGTAAATCAACTTCTTCAGTCACTTTGTCAATCGCCGATCTGAGTGGGAATTTACCTTTACAGGTGTGGATACAAAAGAGCTTCCCACTAAATCAGTCTCGGTTAGCAAGTCCGGAAATCGAGCATTGATGCTTGGAGCATACAGGAAGCAAATAATCTAGTGAAATATTCAGCGTCAGCCATTTCGTGTATAGCAAGCATAGAAAACATACATGACGGAACATAGTCCGAAATAACGAGCCTGGGATTCAGAGTGATGGTCAGGTCCCGCATATATAGAATCTGGAAGACGTGCAAGGAAGAACAACGTGGAGACCCATGACCACCGCTTGGTCTACGGCCATGTCAGAATATGCAATTGGCCCCTGGAAACTGTTCGCTGACCCAAATGTATTCTACCTGCAAAATCATACTGTTCGTTAGCGAAATTCATGTCATGCAACGAACTACAGAGGATACCTCATCCGAGAATGTAAGAACTAAGGATTCCAAGGTTCAACATCGAACATGAAGAAATGGATACAGGAAGTCACTTACTGTAATCATATCCAACAGCAGTGAGGATGGCGACTAAAGAGTGAGTGATCAAGCTGAACTAGAGGTACAAACATTGACGAGCTTACGAGTCACGTAATCATTCTGCTCGATGGTCCTGAGAAGGAACTGCAGATAGGAGGCCATGAACCCGATATCCAAAGTATACTGAAGATAGGGTAGTATTTCACGGACTAGCGCGCGGGACACTGACCGCATTATAAGCCAATTCCAGGACTCGAGGGAATTATTACATACGACGACGGTAATTGAAGTAGGAACCATCATATGGTAAACCTGTGCATTTGTTGAATTCTCGAGCTTCTGGCGAATTGCAGTGCATGATTAATTGATCGCACAATTTTAGTTAGATCCTCACTTGCAGCGGTGATCATCATTGTGTGACAAGGTTCTGAATTTCATGATACTCGGCGTGTATACCACACCATCCTGTTTCGTCTTTTGTGGTACGCACGGACCATACACGTTGAAGGAGACAATACGCAGGCTGCGGCACGACAAAATGAATATCGGGAGGGACAGAATACAGGGAAGACGCAACACACCTGCATCACACATCAATGCAGGACCCGCAGCACTGCGCAAGCACGATCCCTCCGTTTCCAGTATCTCCTCACTCTCGTCCAGCTTGGCCTCCTTGAGCTTCATCGTGCTCACAACCGCACACCACAGCCAAATGCTTCTGTCAACCCGAACGCCGTGTCAGTAGCGCCTCCAAGCCTTACGCATGGGCCTACACAGAGCTCCTGCAACGATGAAGAGCGAGACGAGTGCGGAGCAGGCACGAATTGCGGTGTACCAAGCGGTAGTACGACCCGCCATTTGTCTGTCACAATATTTGATGGATACGTACGTGAGTACGTTGCCGCGCGTATATGGAGGAGCTCTGCTGCTGTGCCGGAGGTGGAGCGGGACATGGGCAACGTAAGTGAGAACATTTGAACAATTGAACATGTTGTCGAAACGCAGCGAGGCGCCTTGGTTATTTTCGTCAAATCTGACACTCTGCTGAGACTCGTAAAACTTTCCGCCTGTCAAAACGTAGGTATGAGAAACCGTTGGGTCAATCACACTGGAATGGAGCGGCCCATCCAATACCATTGCGTGGATTGTGAGAAATTTAGGTGGCTGCATGGCAGTGCAGTCTTGACTCTCGGCGATTTGGAGCTTTATGTAATCAATACACATTGACCCACATGCTCTAAGATGACGGTGGCACCAAGCCTTACTCGCTCCGCTCCAGTGCAGGTTGAGCTGATCTATATCACTCAGGGAAGCGGCTTACACTGCAAACCATATGGCTCTTTGTCGCCAAACCGGGCATCATTCCACTATTGAATCTGATCCGAGAGTGTCTGGATGCAGTGCAGCACTGTTTTCACTTCCGACATTGTACAATATCATCATGGGGTGAGTACATCCACCGGCCAACATCCACCGAATGTCTGTGGGCAATGCAACTTCCGCATAAGGCGATAAAATGGTGTTCGGGATATAAAGTGAACATCAGTCTACTCCGATGGACGCGTCTGACACATCCATTCATACTGCACAGTCTGCACTGTATACACAAATATGCAACTCACTTTGCTCTCTCGTTTCCTCACGGTGGCTTTGATGCTAATTGGATTGCAACACACGGTTGCTCTTCCTACTCCCGCCGGGTGCGACGATAGCACGGTGGCTGTCGAGCTGGAATGTAAGCAATATGGCATGCAATGGCATTACTGCTCAAACTTATTTCTCCCTCTAGCAAGAGACGGTCTTGAAAAATACTGCCTTTTTCTCTGACTGGACTCGAGTACCCAATGTCAACGTATAAAGTAAGTGGTGGGTTTATTTGCTTGAACGCCGAGTTTCAAAGCTGCAATTCCTTCTAAGATCGATGTAAAACGAAATTTGGGAATTGACGAGATTCAATCTTGATTTTGAAGGCACCGAGGATTCCACGGTTAAGACGTTTTAAGGTCTTAGTAACGAAGTCATGTATCAATGGTAGTATCAATCAGTGGGCTATACTCTGGAGTATCAGGGAGTTGACCTGTCCGCGATATAATCCCCGATGATCATTTGATGGAGACGACCTCCGATCTGTGCGTATGTGATGTATGCGATGGGTGCCAGCTACACTTGCAGTAACAGGAGCTTGCCACGAATGACAGGTCACGCCTTACTATTCCTGCTCAGTGCTGTTCACCGTTACTTATCTCCTAAGGTGGCTCTTTCTTGCCTGATTGGCAGTCCGCTTGAAGTGAAACTATAGATGCTGTCCGGGTCATGCTTTGCGCATTGAATATCAAGGTCTCTATTTCCGTCTGACTCATGCATGGAACGGCAATTTACAAAGCTCGTAGAGTGGGTTTGTTATCCTGACGTACAACTGGGTGATCGATTATCGATCAACCTTGTGAGCTACACCGTCACTAGTATGCCGTCGGGCCAAGAGCTGTGCATACATTGCGACATCGGTACGTTGCTACTGACTGCCTTTTGCGGCCCTTGACAGGTGACCTGTGAAGGACGTACTGTATTCATGACATCTTGTGGAGTCAGGAGGTATTGTTCTGCTCAAGTTCGCTCAAAGTTCGCTGCCATAACGTATGCTCAATCGTCACAAGTAAAGCGGGTTCGTTTCGACTCAGGCATCCATCTACCAGGGACTACCATTGGGGACTCCAGTGAGTGGCCTCTATTGACCTGCCTGGCACGAAAAAACTACACCTGCCCCCGCTACCAAGTCCGTGCCACAGCACTGCCACACAATTCACTTTCGATGAAATCTCTGCGACAACAATATCCCCAGTCCGGTCTGACCTTGAAGGTCCCCCGAACGTTGGACGTTTGCCACCCCACATTACTGCTTAGCGCACATCTCTTGCCCACGATACAAAAGTTAAAACATTCAACACAGTGCCATAGTCATGATCCATCTCGTCAAGTTCCAGAGTCTGGAAAGTACGTAGCAAAGGTTAGGACTATCTGTCCTATAAGTCCCGCTGCAATGTTGATGAACTGCTTGTGCTCCTCAATTCTCACTTTTTTCGTGGAAGAAGAGCTAAGTTTCCAGCAAATAGAGATCCGGGAGGGTTGTTAGTAGTGGGGTACGTACAAGGCACGTTTAGAGTGTTGTTACATCGAATGAGATTATGAGACAGATTAGATTCAAGTACATAAGTGCTTGCCGAGGCAGAACATGGACTAGAGAGGGAAATCAGAAATGATCGGGACGAGGATAGCGCCAGCCTTACACATATACCATCAACGTGCTTGGAAAAACTGGAGAATACGAATGGACGAGCGACCGATATCTCAAAGTCCTTCTGACAGGTGTACTGAATACATTCACAACAACGACGATCTGATCGTTGTCCCCTTCACATGCTACGAATTACAGTCTCTCTCTTCCATCTGCACGTCACCCTGCCTTTCAGCCTCACTAGGCCCAACCTCCATGAATAGCATCGTACTTGCAGCAGCGTGATATACCGACCCCGAGCTCAAACCAAATGCTGTATCGATTTCGCTTCCTCGTCTGCGTCGAAGTTCCCGCGCATGAAGCTCCCGTAAACTCAGGATAAATCGGGGGATGAGTGAAAATGGAGGAATATGTGACAGAAGGCCAACCAGTACACCTGGTGGACCAGATAATGGGATGAATGCCATGTTGCCCAGCCCCTTGACAAGTGCATATCCCAGAATACTGGTCAGAATGATGTCCTGTTAGTCTAATGGCACGAAAGAGAAATAAAAGATATGGTCATACGCAATAAAGTAAATCATGCCTTGCCTCACAAGAAGGTTCATGTAACGGTTGAGATAAAATCGTTTTGTTACTTTGTACATCTGAATTGACTCCTTGACGAACCGAACGGCAACAAGGAGACACATCAATGCGCCAAGAAGGATCTGGACAACATCTAGGATTTCACCCCAAATTGGAGGAAGGTTTCCCCACACGCAAAACGAATAGCCAAGCACTTGAGTGGTGCTCACTATAGAAGATAGATGTTCTGTTATGTGTCGTGCATAATATGAAGCAAATAGTCACCTGCGGGATCATGGCGGAATTCAGCACTTACGAGAACATAAGATATAAGATTTGAGACAACTTCGATGATGTAGAATGTGAGGAGGATGCAGAGAACGGGCCTCGATCGATTGTATAATGCCCATACTCGGAGAACCATTGCCACTACATGTGTCAATGTAACCCATTAAACTCGAAGTGTAAGAGGAATCTCACAATCTGCAGCACACATAAAAATCCACGAGCTCCATGCACCTAAAAGGTAAACCATTTCGCCTTGTAAATGGCTCTAATCAGCACATGGAAAAATCAACTTCAAAATGTACTCACATCTGTTTAAAAATGATTAATAGTTTTGCAATGTCGATCACCACAAAGACGCGTGTAAAAACATACATCTACATAGTGCTTGTGAGTATTTTTCACTTATCGCGGGAAGATAGATATCACCGTTTCATGGCCAGGGAGGAAGGAAGTCCCCCCTTCAGCGAAAGTAAGATCAACAAATTCACAATTTAAATTTTGGACGCACAGATGGTTAACGATCTAACACATATGAGTATTCAATTGACATATCACAGAACGTATACGTACATGGCACCACACAACCCAAAATAACGAGCCTGGAAACACCTTTTGGTTGATATCATGGAGACAACGAGAGATGAGATTACATACAAGAAAAAATAGCATGGACACCAATGTCCACGGCTTGTTCTGCAATCACGTCAGGACATGTGAACACAGTGAGAAAACTGCCTGATCACCCAAATGTATTCTATCTGAAACATTATCAGTGATCCAAGTATCCCGAGAGTTAACATGAAGCACACCTCTCTTGAAAATGTTAGGACTTATAACGTTCTTATTTCAATGTTTGCAAACAAGGGCGTAGTGCTTACTGTAATCATATCCAATGGCGGTGACAATCACTACTGCGAGAACAGTAAGGGTTAACGCATAAGTAGTTGGCAGCTGCAGGACATACGCGATGTGTAGTTGTTCCCCTGAATTTCCACAATGGCTAGTTGCAGGGGGTTCAAGACAGTCATGCGGGGATGGAGTTGAGGTTGTTCCGTATCGAAAGCCGGAAAATCGCAATGCTCAGATCGGGGTTTGAACGTTTGAACCCTGCAACTGCGGGTTAGGTATTTAGGGCTGGCCCAGAGTGAGATGTGCTGGCAGCTGGATGTACAAAAACATTGATCCAGCCGTTATGGTAATTTGTTTAGCCAGTCCATTGCAAGTGGCTGTCCGCGAACAAAATTCCGACCGAGAGTTCACCCAATCCGGTGCAGTCACTGCCCACACTTGTGCGTGTCGCTCGCATCACGTCGTATGCGGGTAAGTCGTGCCCGTCAGCATCACCGGTGCTCGCTCTTGCGCGTGCTTGTCTAACCCCCCACCTTGCCCTGTACTCGCCCGAGTCGCCCTCGTGTCGCACAGTCGCCCAACCCCAACGCGCTCACGCAAGGCGAGGGCACAAGCACAAATGCAAGCGACGACGCGACACGTGGGCGAGGGCGAGACCTTGAGGCCTGTGAGCTGGAGGTGAGGCGAGGCGAGGCGGGGGCGCCGCGATGAGGGCGAGAGGCAAGGCACACCGCAGACGATGTGAGGGCGAGGGCAGGTGATGTAAAGGTGAAACGAGCTGTATAGGTAAGGGCGAGGGGAGCAAGGTGAGAGCGCTGCGAGTAGTGGCCGAGGCGAGACATCTGCTAGTCCAAAAAGGTCGCTTCTCATGTCAAAGCTGTCAGAGTTCGAATTATTGGTCGATGGGTCCCAGAGTTGATCATCGACACATGGGAACGCCGATGTCCATCTCTTTCTTTCAAACCATCGACTCTTGCTGTGTGTTCAACGGGATAGTTCTCAGTTAGACCATGATGACATGCAAGCTCGACATCCAACCGCCGTCCCAAATGGACACCAGCGGTTCGTCGAGCTTACCTAGCCTGGTCAAAGTGGAGGGCTCATTGCTTCCTGGCTCTACGAAGGTGGTTTTCTACTTTCCTGATGGTCAGAGAACATACTCACAACCTTCAATTGCTTGCAGACGTACTATGGCACGTCACGGTGTTCGTCATCTTTGCGACACTTCAATCGAATCAATCACTCACGTAAAAATAGATCCACTCATTCGATCTTTCAACGACTACATTGACGTGGCCACTTAGGCGGCATACTTTATCTTTTTCAACATGGGCTCTCTGGATCTTTGTCGCCAGTGCTGATTGTGAGATTTCTAATACATAATACAGTGACGATGATCCTTCGTGTGTGGGCACTATACACTCGATCGAAATTTATCATTATCATCCTCCTCGTGTTCTATGTATGCCATCGAAGACATCTATTCCTTGCATTCAGTTCAGTGCTCAGAGTCGCAATGATTCCCTAGGTAAGCAAAATGCGTCTTCGTTATCCTTATCCACATAATTACACAACAGATGTTCCATCTGTACAGCTACCATTGCTCAACTGCTTGATTTTTCGTTTTGCGTCATAGAAGTCCTGGGATCCCCCCCTTTGGGGCAAAGCTCTAGACGTCGTCCGAATTGCTCAAGTCATATGTCTGTTCGTCGTTATCCAATTCATCAAGGAGTCATTACAAATGTACAAAGTAACAAAGCGATGGGAACTTAACCGCTATATGAAGCTCCTTGTGCGGGAAGGCGTGATCTACTTTCTAACGTGTGTTCATGTTTTTGCATTTCTTCATTCGCACCCTGTAGCTAACGACATCTTGTTATGAACAGAATGCTGGCGTTTGCAATCCTCAACATGCTGAGTAATGCAGGAAGCATTCCATCGGACAGATGGTGGGTTATACTAATCATAGTGGCACAATATATACCTGCGTTCACACTCGTCCCGCGATTCATCTTGAACTTGCGGGAGCTTTATCGCATTCGGGTTGACATCGAGCTTTGGTCGCGGCATTGCTGTGAACGTGCTCAGGTTCATGGACAATATGCAGGACGGAGGCGAAAAAAATACAATTGGAGCAGTAGGGAATCTACAACGACAGTAGAACATAATGGAAATGATACTGAAGTTTGCTCGTTGTATCCATGGCATAGAGCACACCGGCCGACATACCCGTGAGTGAAGACTCATTGGCGCATGCTGGCATGCACAGACAAAAGAGTATAGGGATGGCCGAAAAACAAATACCGTCATTGTTACTATCAGGCATCTCGTCGCATTAGCACCGTTAAGTATTATCACGACTCACATTACATGTAGCCAAACGGTGTCATGAGTGTGCTTGATTTATTGAACCAACTGATTATGTTAGAATGGGTCCACGGGAACGTCTAAAACAGGGTCTGACTCTTTGACCAGCCTCAGACGTACAATTAACTAGCGAAGTTGAGCCGTAGGATGCTTCACCGTACAAGACATTGACGAAGTCGCTGTCTCAAGCAAATCGTGGGGTTGCTAGGATATTGAATTCAGCAAGAGCTGATCTGCTGGAGCAAACAACGAGCATGTGAACATCACCGTGAGGGTAACCGGAAAAAAGCGCTCGTGTGCATCCAGATATCCGTGTGTGCGGGACAAGCTAGGGTATAGCATACCCGCCTGGAGAGCGGGAGGCGCTTCATCGTCGTCACTGTCGCGATTTCTTGTCGTTCGTCTCCAGGCTCTTTCTAGTTCCAGCGCAATCGCTTCATGGGCTGTTATGTCCACCTCTTGCTCCGGCACCGCCCTACCATGGTTGCCCTACAACGTCCTCCAGATTGAGCCCACCTTCCCTTTGATGAGAAGGTCCACAATAACATCGCTCGTCGGCGCACCTGGCCTTCTTGCTCTCGGGTATCCCTCAGTTGTTCGTCTGGCTTGACCGGCCCTTTTCCTTTCGACGCACAAGATCCGACTTTGGCTTCAAGCAAATGCACTGGTCTAGGGGCTAAACTGCCTTGAGTGTTTCAAGCGCCTAGCTATTTACGCTCCTTTGAAGAGGAAGCGCTCTAGTAAAGATCTATGCACGATCTTGAGGTGGGATCGCTGGAAGCGGGAGAATGGTGGGAGGTTGTTTGGTTGTGTTAGGATCAGAAGGCATCAGCTTCTAAGGCAAACAGTCTACACTCGCTCAACTGATGGCAGCATCAGCTGTAACGCCCAGTCGACTGGCCGCACTCGCCAAGGCACGAAGTTCCATTTTTCAAACAGCATATAACCCTACTTCTGTACGAACGGGTGCCAAATATCTCCGCGCCAGGCTTCGTGGGCCATCCATGGTGAACTACTACCCGAAAGACATCAACCTCTGCATGTCAAAGTTCGTCAAGGAGTGGCCTGAGCTGGAATTGGTCAATTTTGCGGAGGCGCAGCGGTTGTGGGACGTGGATATGAAGAAAGCCAGAGGAAAAGGTGCACCCGCAAAGGCCAAAGACAAAAGTATGTCAACCATGCCCTCATCCGCTTAGATGACTCAACTCGTCCTTTCTAGGTCAGAGCCGCAGGACGCAAAGACGACGATAGCCGCTCGTAGCGCTTGGATTACTGTGTATGCTCGTCTCACCGATGTTTTTGTGTT
>JBBPNZ010001077.1:0-11343 GCA_038091195.1 Phylloporus rhodoxanthus
GACCAAACCAGACTTTTAAATACTAAATTCGGAGACACGACGTTGACAAGGGCACACCACATACGGTGAAGCCACAGTCCCTTCCAACCAAAACTCCAGAGTTCTGGACTTCCCTCAGAAGTTGACCTGGTCTTGACAATGACCCCAAGCATATCTGCAGAATAGTCAAGAACTGGCTAGAGGAGCAAGAATTCACCACTATGGTGTGGCCTGCACAGTCTTCTGACCTAAACCCCATTGAACATCTATGGGATTGTCTCAAGAGGAGGCTTGCACAGTATGGAAACCCCCCTAGTGGGATTCATGAATTGTGGGAAAGAGTTCAGGTGGAATGGGATAGGATACCAGTTGAGGAGTGTCAAAAGTTGATTGAAAGCATGCCTAGGAGGGTTCAGGCAGTGCTGAGAGCAAAAGGAGGGTATACCAAGTACTGAAATATCCAAATACCCATTTCTATTCAAAAGCTCAAAAACCTTTTCCATGACATTGCTGTTTTGAATTGACCATATCTCCATACCCTGTGAACCAAATCACATGATCTAAGGGGCAATATTGTAGCCAAGGGTATGTACTATTTATAACTCCACCAAAGCTAAGCAAGATTCCCACAGTGTTTGGCAGTGCGTGAAGCATACTGCTATCCAGGTTAGTATGGAAAGGGTTTTTGAGGTCACTGTAGCTAAGTGAATTGGCTCCTTGACTACTTGGCCTGTATGCAATTGAAACTTGTCTCCCTATGCCAGCATTCAGTAGACAACACAATGAACAGGTCAGAAATGTTCTTAGGACCCTCTGGGGCCATATGATTCTTGATCTCATCCTTCATATTCTAGGCCCCAACAATGCCAAATTCAAGAAACACCAAGCCTAACCAGGTTTTTGAATCCATCCAGAAAACTCATGCAGCTTCTCAATTGCATATATGAGGACAACGATGGCCATGTCATCTCTCTATCCTGGATAGAACCACTCACAATTGAGACCATTTCTGACAAGGCAGCACATGAGATGGATGACATCAAGACTGTGCTTGCATGGTGAATTGATAATACCACTCTAGAGACTCAAGGGCCTCCTTATGACAGACCTTACACAGGACATCAATGGCATCATCTCCTTCAGACTGCCACACAGATGAAACACACAGAATATAATAAAGTTAAATTGTGTAATGCTAGTGTACTTACTATACAATCCACATTTAATTAAATTGATCTACCAGCTTGGTGGTTCTGGCAGGTTTGGGGATAGTTCTGGTAGGTCATCGGGTGGTGGTGATCACTGATCATCTCTAATAGTGTTCATCGTTGACTGCTTGCGCGTTAGCGCGCTTCGTCTCGCCACCTCGATTGGCACGTTGTGTACGTCCCCGCCGTCCTCTCCTTCAATCTCAGCCTCTGGGGATTTACGCTTTACCTCTTCGTCGTCCTCTTCGTCGTCCGCACCCATTCCCTCCCCCCCTCTCAACTCGTTCTGCATCTGCGCCTGCGCCTCGCTCCTCTGTGCTATCAGCTACGTCGGGCGGCTTTGTAGACGCGTCTGGGTGATGTTCAACGTCACCTGTCGTCTCTGCAGGGTCTCCTGGGATGTGTGGTGAATTTCCTGCATCGTCATTGCATACCGGTGGTTGCGCGATGCGCTCTGTGCACTCGCGCTGGTCTTGACTTGGTCCCGAGTGGCCTTGGCCTTGTCTGATCGGTTGTGCGGCTCGTCCGCTGGCCTTGTCGGCCCTGCGCATGTTGCGTTTGGGTTCGCGATGTCAGCCGTCGTATCGTGGACCTGCTGACCTGCTGTTGTCATGGGCTGCGCTCCGCGCACGCGCATTGTCGATGCCATCTGTGGACGTGTCTGCTCCCATTGTGCGTTTGTCGATGCGCATGTCGAGCGCTCGACTTTGTTCTTCTTCATCGACTCACCCACCAACGTCCTTTACGCCACCAGCTGCCTCTATGTGCTCCCTGCCACTCTTCTGTCCGCTCCTCACGATTACATTCTGCTTGGCGTCCGTATGGCGTGCGTGGTGGTCGTTGGTAGGGTCTTGACTCTTGACGGGTTGGTGCGCGACCTGCCCGCTGGCTCCCGTGGCTCAGCGCATTTCAAGTTTGGGTTTGCAGCCAATCAGCAGTCTTCTCCGACCATCTGACTCGCCATTGGAGGTTCATGACTTCCGTGGTTATGCTTTGGCTATCTATGCCGCTCGCTCGAGTTGCGAGGCTTATGCGGGCTTCGCTACCCTTCGTTGTTGCTCCCAGTTCGTTGTTGGTCATTCCGGGTGCCTTGGATTGCGCTGCGGCCAAGCTGCGGCTGCGTTCTCGCGGTACGTGCTTGCTCCGTGAGAGCCTCGGTATTTAAAACCCAGAACACACTCCGCAAATTCTTGAGATCGGGACACAATGAATAGGAACTACAAGTTTTCTCATTGGCCAAAGGTCATGTGCTCGTGCGAATCCGCTCGTGCCACAACCAAATATATTATATACCAGTCCGTCTATCAACGGTCTGCTTCGCCCTGAGCTGCCTCTTTTAGACGGCTGGTCACTGGTCACCGGTCACCAGTCTACCTTGGTGCCCGGATCGAAAAAAAGTGGTTTATGTAACCAAAAAAGGTAAGCGTTGCAAAGACCCATCATATCAATCATTCGAACCGGGTTAGCCGAGGAACAGTTCTGCAATGGTCGTCGCTTAGGATAGTCAAAAAAGGAATCACCCAATAGGAAGGCTTGCTCACTTACGAACAGTTATAGAAACCCGCTGTCTATTTACAGATCTGGGCCCGCCTTTGCAGGTGAAACAGTGTGACAAACTGCAAGACGAATTATGGCGTTATTTGATACGTTAAGCGAATGCTGGCGTGCAATAACCAGCCGGTCAGGTGTTGGCTGAACTTATTCCACCAGACTCGAACAACTTACCTCGTATGCAATTAGTACAGTTCATAAATACGCAGTCTACGGCCTGGTAAAACCAAGCTCGGGATTACAGAATTCCAGAGTAGAACACATGACAGCGGGGTTAGACCGCTACCGACTGATCATTGCGTCACAACACGACAAGGCCTTTTTTCCACGAGACCGGCATCTGTAAAGCGGTCGAAATAGACAGCGGGTTTCTATAATTGTTCGTAAGTGAGCAAGCATTCCTATTGGCTGATTCCTTTTTTCACTGTCCTAAGTGACGACCGTTGCAGAACTGTTCCTCGGCTAACCCGGTTCAAATGATTGATTTGAAGAATTGAAGGGCTGCAGGGCGCCGCCCGCCTATCGCTACGATCGTCGATGGTTCGTAAGTGAGCAAGCCTTCCTATTGGCTGATTCCTTTTTTGACTATCCTAAGCGATGACCCGTTACAGAACTGTTCCTCGGCTTAACAACTACTCGGTTCAAATGATTGATCTGAGTCCGGTATGTAATTCCGTCTTTAGTAAGTCCTTTTAGCTTAAAATCCACTGAGTTCCCTGATGCACGTCTCTAGTACTCTGCGATGCAGGGAGTAACTCTATTCGGTCTTGTCGCATCAGTCCTGGTCCCCGCCCTCGCTGCCCAAGTGCCACTAGGATCTGATCATCGTTGGCAAGACGGGAACAAAGCCGTTCTCGCCAACGAAGGTCTCGAGGAATGGAATTTCAACGAGCTTCCGAATCCCAATGATACAGATCACCTCGTGTTCGAGACGATGTACTCACTACTTCAACACTGGCCCAACACCCGCATGAGAAATGGTAAGCAATGAATCTACTTGTTTGACTTGTTTGACACCATCTTCTCCAGGCCATAATATCGTACCTGGAGTCATTCCAAAAGGCACGCTTCTTTATCACGGTACAAGAGTTCACGAGTTCCCGCATGGCCCGGAGTGGCTTGCTACAGATCCTGAACATTCATACCTCTTCTGCCGTCGCGGATTACAAGTCGATCAGATCGAACGAGGGTGCTGGCAACTCACGCTCGCTACCACTCGCCCCCTCAAAGTCGTGTATTTTGATGGCAATAGTGCTGCAGATATGCCATATGGCTCAATGGACACCGAAGGCCTTCTCGCATGGGGTGAAACTATTCCTGACAATACATTCGATGAGTCTTACCTGGTTGGGAACCTCTGTAAATGGGGAGAGAAATTCGATGTGGATGGCTTTGTAAGGTAAGACTTCACTGCTTCGAAATCTTCTTTGTGTTGAATATTGTTACGCTGTTATAGGATGGAAATGAACTTGTAAGTAATCGTTTTGCAAGTGATTTGGCCCTTCTCAGACGGCTTCAGTGAATTTATCTTCTGTGACTTTACTTCTGGTGTTAGCGTGGTCTCTTGGGTGAATCTAGCAACTTGGAAGGTTACTCCACCAGTGTCCCGTAAGTCCTTGACTGTTGAGTACCATGCATGCGAAATACTCAAGTGGCTTCTGATAGCAACATTCGTGCCGTTCGAAGTCATGAATTCTGGCTCTTGGCACAATCGCTTCCCTGGCGAGACGCGTATACAATTGGATCTAGCCGGACTGGTCTCCTTTTATGACACACAACTTGTGCCTTCACTAGTTTCCGTTCGGGCCGGTCAGGAAAGGTGGGACCATCGCGTCGGGAACATATCCAGTGAAGAGTTAGTGGCTGTCAAGTCGCGGCTCGAGGCAGCCTTGGTCAGACCCAAGGGTCTTTCGAGCGGAATTGAGTGGAGGACGCTCTTTCAGGTCATACTCGATCGGTTTGCTGGACGGCTCGAGTTGACGCGCCATCTCCTTGATTCTTTGGCAACAGATCCACATGAAATCATTGATCTCGCCAACAAGACTCAGACGCAACTTAGAATCATGTTGATGCCTTACCTCTTATTATCGGCCGCGCCGTCCAGCCTAACGGACACGACTGAGTTGGACTGGACAGTTCCCATATACAAGCTCTGCGCCACGACACACACAAAATTCCTAGAAACCCAGCTGGACTCTATGAGCGATTCTGAGAAATTGCTTCTTCGGGCCGCAAGAGGGACCAGCCGAGAGATTTGTAGAGTGGTGACGAAGATGTGGGCTGCTGGGGTGTATGTGGGCATCGACCAGTCGCTGAACACGAAGGATTCTTTCGACATCGTTGAAATAACTCGGATTCGGGACCAATGGTCGAAGGATTTGAACCGGCTCATGGCGTGGCTCGACTGGAGCGTGTGGGTAAAGTGCAAACCTGATTGCAGAACCGATGTACGTATATTTCGCGACCACGCGTATATTATATATGACTCATGTGATTGACAGGAGATGTGTTACTTGCCTACCTGGCCAATCGGTTTTCCTACTTTTCCCCCAACTACGACGAACTCTGGTCTTCTGTCAAATCCTGGTAAACGGGGAGGATGGAGCGGTTTCGACTTGGTCATGGAAACGTCTGCCCAAGAGTTTTCAAATGCTATCCAGCCTGAATCAAACGACTGGTTTCGGCCTGAGCCAAGATGTATCAGACGGGTTGACCCCTACGATCTGGACAGGATCTTTGAGAGAAGAGTATAGTACCAAAGGATCACTTGTGGACGGGTGGCCATGCACGGTTACCCGACCAATTTGTTGCCTTTGGTTTGATCAGCCTTTGCAAGGGAACCAGTGGTGAAGGCATTCTGTAGGCGTTCGACATGTGTATTAGGTAGCAGTATTTGCCCGAAGAGCGGAAGGACATTATCATCAACTTTAGTCCGTTTGAAGCGTCAGATCTGGCAGTCAAACGGCAAAAGTGCCGCTTCACCTCGGTCGAGGCCCCCAACTTCTTCAATGTACTAGGCGATGTTCGCGCCTCAGGCTGCGTGACATCTTCGCGTAAAAGGGGGTGCAAATGGCGTGAATAATCGCAGACCCGCCGGAAGAGTCGATGCAGACGTAGCCCTCTTCCGTCGGATTAGATTGTTGGCTGTTCGTTTGAGTGATTATGCGCTGCAAGCTTTCGGAGGTATGGTGAGATCTCTGTTCAATAAATGCTGGTGAGCTACTCGGTTCTTACAAACGCTCACAATCTGAACGATGCTGTTAAAGGTCGCGACGGGCGCGGCAGCACTCTTGGTGTGTCCTCTCTCTTCACCGTGCCCACATTCCTTGACATCTGGCTCACGTCTAGGCTGTCTTCATCTATCGAAGTGGCCGCGTTGCATGGAACCACATCCTCACAATACCCGACCTCCCAGATGCCTACTACGTCGGCGGCAACTGGACCTCCCACTGTTCCCTCATCAAAGATCCCTCAAATGATATCAACTCTTGCGAAGACATTACCTTTTGGGATCATCGGGATGCCGACGGCGCACTCACCGACCGTCTCGTCCTCTTTGGCTGCGACCCAAACCGGAAAACCTGGAACACCGTGATGGGTCCCCTCCGAGACCCCAACCCGCGCGGTCACCTCTTTCTATACGTCCCCAGCACGGACACGGTCCACCGCGTGAGGCTCCAAGGCTACCCCCCCGCGCACGACTTCCACCCCCTCGGCATGGACATCTACCCCTCCCACAACCGCTCCTCGTCCAACCTCTTCATCGTCAACCACGCGCGCGCGCACACGACCATCGAGCAGTTCATCCTGGACCCCGCCCGCCCGACAGAGGCCCAGCACGTGCGCACCCTCCGCTCGCCCTACTTTATCTCCCCGAACGCGCTCGCGCTCACGGGCCCGACGAGCTTCTTTGTAAGCAACGACCACCTGTTCACGCGGCGCCTCCCCGCGCTCGGGCACGTCCTCCCGCTCGTCGAGACCGTCGCGGGCCTGCCGCTCAGCTGGGTCGCGCACGTCGCCGTCCGCGACGACGACCTCGCGCACACGGTCGCTGCGCTCGGCATCCCGTTTGCAAACGGCGTCGCGCTGCACGACGGCCACCTCGCCGTCGCAGCGACCTCGGTCGGGGTCGTGTACGTGTATGCCGTCGATGGGGACACGCTGGCCCTCGCGCACACGGTCCCCGTCCCGTTTCTTCCTGATAACATCGCGTACGACGATGACGGCGTGCTGATTGTCACTGGCCACCCGCACTTTCCGGCGTTGGTCGACGTTGCGGCGAATAAGACGCGTGCGGGGCCGAAAGCTACCGCTAATGCGCCGAGCTGGGCGGTCGCACTCACTCCGACTAAAGGACTGAGCAAGGGCGCATACGACACGCGTGCGCCGTTGTCAGCGTCGCAGTTCGCCCCTGTCGTAGAATCCTACGCGGTGGAGACGCTCTTTCAGAGCGATGGATCCGTGTTCGGGTCGTCTTCCACTACGTTGAAGAATGCACAAACGGGTGCGATCTACATCGCGGGATTATACGAGCAAGGGGTACTCGTGTGTCAACCTTGACATATCATTTTCCGTCTAGCCTTTGGAGACATACAAAGATATTATTTATCGAGTGAAAATGAAATAAAAGAATATCATCCCCGACGATTCCTGTTAAACAACATACAAGTGCGTAGACTAAAGGGGGCAAACAGGGATTCTGGGGTGTCGCCTATGCGCAGATGAAAAGAAAATGTACAAGTAGCTCGACACACCATGTAAAGACAGCCGAGTGGAACACAAGGACAACATTTCACAACGATCGCTATTTAAAAGAAATTTGGCAAGAATGATCTACCACAGGGACCATGTCAGTCGTCAGTGGTATGATACAAGAAGGAAACACGTACACAGCGCCCATTCCAATAGCGAATGCGGCGACACCCCATGCAACCGACTTGGTTCTGGGTTCTAGATTGAACCGCGACACACGCTTATTCGTGGCAATCTGCCGTTCCTCGGCCTCTGGTTCCTTGAAATTGAATCGCAACTCTCCATTGTTTTCCTCGACTTCTCTCTCCCTCTTCAACGGTGGGGGTGCAGGTGCCGTGTCAGGGGCAGGTTCCTCAGTCCGCTGAAGCTGACGTTCGGCTTTCAAGCGTTCGATCAATTCCGTTTGTTCTGCAATATCCTGTGTCATGCTCGGCTTTGCGAGTTCAATCGTCTCTACTTCTTCCTCCACGACAGTCTCGTCGGATCCCGCAGGGGTCGTGACCTCGGTCACACGCACGGCGCGGGCAGTCCGAGCCGGTTTCGGTGACTTGACCGAGGGTGCGGGACTTTTCGTCCGGGCAGAGCGGCGGGGAGGTGGTAAGCCAGTCGACTGCGATGGGGAAGGCTGTGCAGGGGACGGGGCGGGTGAGGATTCCCTTCGACGCTTGGGAGTGTGCATGGACGTCATCGAGGGTGCGGGTGTGAGTAGGGTCTTGGCAGAACTTGCTGCAGGTGAGGAGGGTGGAACGCCCTTGGGTGTCCCCTTGGCGGCGGAGCGACGATACGTCGCGCTCGGATCGGGGGAAGCCTTGGAAATATGGTGGATCACGTCGTGCAAGAGATAGGCGTCTGCAAACTGGGGGTTGAGAGCGATGGAGGGGCTGATCCAAGTGCCTGCGAGACGGACGATGTTGGGGTCGCGAGCGGAACCGTTGTTTCCGGAGAGGTCAAAGGCATCTTTTGCCCATTGGGTTTCTTTGCGCTCGTCCACCTCGCTGGCGTCGGGGAAGGCAGCACGGAACATGGTGGTGAGGCTGATGGCGCCGGTATCGTAACGACGGAGGATGAAGGCATGACCGGAGGGCTGAGATGGAAGTCAGAAAGAAGGAGGGGAAGAGGACGAGAACGCACGGTTGGGATTTTTAAACGGCCGACCTGGTGTGACGTCAGAGAGGAAAGAAAAGGAGAAAGAGGGAGCGTACGAGGACTTGATGGCCATCGCGATCCAAAGACTGGTACTTTACTGGGGGCCACTTGGACAAGTCGACTGTCGTGTTTTGGGTGAGAAAGTGAGTATAGAAGATTGGTTCAAGTGCGTACGAGACTTGAGATTCGGATTCTGGTATTTGATGGGGAGGTCTGGTCTGTGTGGCATGATGAACCTCGTTCAAAACGCGTCTATCCAAGGGTGGGAAATTCAACAGCCACTATTTTAAAACTCCGATACTTCTATTCAATCTCCGTCCGTCCCGATAACCCCTCCACTAAATTCTTCACGTCGGCCCACCACGCCTCCTTCCCTCTCCGATTCTTCATGTCCGCATGCTTCAACATATCCTGCACAGGTACCCACTTCAACGCACTCCCCTGGATCGTAATCACCGCTGCACTCTCTTTGGGCGCAGCCTTGACTCGCGCATGTTGAGCCTGTAACCGTCCGTGGTGCTCTTCCAAAAAGGACATGCAGCGCAGCGAAAGACGTGTCGCACGTGCTCGGTCAAGAGGGGATGGCACGCCTCCTTGGAGGGTGTGCCCAAGCGCCGCAGAACGCGCGTCAAAGAGCGCACCACCCTCCTCTTTGAACATCCTCGTGATGACATCGGTCGTGTAGACTGTCGAGGCACATTCATTGCTGTGGCAGGTGTGAGGAACGAAATAGACATGCAAGCAAGACGAACGGACCGAATCACAAGACGACCCTCGCTTTTGCCTTTGGCGTCTAGTCCATAGCGCAGCTTGAGGAACTTGACATCGGCGCGCAACAAATCCAGATCCATCCCCTGTTCAGGCGTATACACCAGCGACGCTCCCGTCTTTTCGCAACATCAGCACCTTCAAAAAACCTAGAGCCAGGGCACATACCGCCAGCGCACCCATCGTCGCAATATACCCACACTTGCCACCTTGTGTCTCAACGACAAACACCCGGTTCCGACTCGCCGACGCACTTTGCTTGATTGAATCACACGCATCCACCAGCGCGTTCAAACTCGTATCACTCCCCAAGCTAAACTCGGTCAGCGGCACGTTGTTCGAGATCGTCGCGGGGAGATGCGCCATTGGGATATTGAAGGACGGGTAGAACTTGCGCGCACCGTCGAGGATCAGCAGCGCATTGAAGGCTTCGAACCCACCGATCAGCATGAGCGCATGTAGGTCATGCTCTTGGAAGCGCGAGGCGATCGCGCCGAGGTCAACATCAGGAAGCGTACGATTTGTACCGAGCTCAGAGCCACCACGGGCAGTCCAGCCATCGACACCGAGCCAAGACAACTCATGGACGTTGTCATCAAGTAGACCGCGAAAACCGTTGTGCACCGCGAGTGGAGTGTGCCCTTGTTTGATGCAGTATCGGACGGCAGCACGCGTTGCGGCATTCATTCCTCCAGCAGGTGCACCAATGCTGTTATTGCGAGTCAGACGGGTATGCTGCACAAGAAGGGGTGGAGTGCTGACTGCATGATGGCAACTCGTATGCGCTGTAAAGGTCAGATAGATGATGGGTCGCGTCAATGTCATGACTGACCTGATTTTCTGGTAGTTGCTTCTCCGTGTATAGCGTCGACGTGGTACAAAAGTTTTCCAAACTCTGAAGGAATTCGGGATCACGCAAGGACATGGCTTTGGTGAAATCCTTTGCTGCAATTGCATCTGCGACTGCCCGAGTCTACATGATTGAGCATATTTGCGGAGCATTGTCAATGGAATCGTACCATTGCGACAGCTTCCATCAGAGGCACGCGAGTAATCTTGTTTTCGCGGACCCCGATCATGAATGAGGGCGTGTCAGGAGTGGCCTCAAGCAAGGCATTGACAGCCTCCACGCCCTGCAGTGTCGGCTAGAAGCATTGCGTCATTCGGATGCTTGGCCTGCTGTGAACACGTCGTCTCACCAATGTGCGGTCAAGTGCGCAAGGTTTGCCTCCACGTTGTGTGTGTCCGAGTGTGGTGACCCGCGTGTCTAGCCCGAGGCGTTCGGTAAGGACGTTCTTGACATAACCAGCACGAATAGGCTTTAGATTAGCATCGTGAGCGCCTTCGGCAACGATGACGATTGTTTTACGCTTTCCAATTTGGCGATGCTGGAAGAAGATGAGATATGAGATAGTACAGGGGAGACAAGATGACTTGCGCGTTGGATCGTCTCGCACAGGGAATCTTCCCAATGGTCTGCCTCAGGAGGGCATTCAGGGATGAAAATGAAGTCCGCTCCACCACTGTCAACGCACGGTCAGGGTGTTTCCTGGACACGGCTTTGACTGACTGACCTGACGCCTGCGAGCAAGGCCAGCCAGCCACAATGCCTGCCCATGACCTCGACCACAAAGGCTCTCGAGTGCGAGGCCGCTGTTGAATTGATATTATCGATCGCTTCGCATATCCTATGTAACGCCGTGGGTGCGCCGATGGTCATATCTGTGAGACTCATATCATTATCGATAGATCCGACAAGGCCGACGATGCGAAGATGACTGTGTTTGGTGAGCTGGTCTGGTGTGATTTTGCCCTGAGTATGGAGGGACTCGAGGAGCGTTGGCCACTCAGTCCGGAAGACGTCAGCTCCTGTGAGAGAGCCATCACCGCCGCAGACGACGAGGGCGTCGATGCCCTCGTTGATGAGGTTGTATGCGGC
>JBBPNZ010001078.1:0-11339 GCA_038091195.1 Phylloporus rhodoxanthus
AAGGGTAATGTCCAGGGCATTGATAATGACGGGGTTAGGAACGATGGAGGCGTCGATGTTATCAGAGGAAGTGTCAATTGAGTCCCGTCGAGACAGAGCATCTGCTGGTCCCATCTTGGCGCCCGGGGTGACAACCCAATCGATGTTAAAGTCCTGCAGGAAGAGAGACCAACGAGCTTGGCGGCGGGAGAGTTTGCGAGGGTCACGGATGTACGATAAGTTCTTGTGGTCGGTGATCACAGAGACGGAGTGAGGCGTTCCCTGGAGGTAGTGTCTCCATTCGTCAAGAGCGAGAATCACTGCAAGGAGTTCTCTGTTGTAAATGTCGTAGTTTCGCTCGGCGGGGGAGAACGTCTTTGAGAAATAGGCGACGGGCCGTTTGTCTCCATTGGGGTTGTTTTGCATGAGGACAGCGCCAGCGGCAAGGAGAGAGGCATCGGTCATGACGTGGAAGGGGCGAGAGACATCTGGGATGGCGAGGACAGGTGCGGTGCAAAAGATGGTGCGAAGAGAGTCGAAGGCTTTCTGTTGTAGGGGAGACCAGACCCAAGGTTCGTTCTTTCGGGTGAGGAAGGTCAAAGGGGCGACGATGTTGGAGTAGTTCGGGATGAACTTCCGATAAAAGTTTGCGAAGCCTAGGAAGGAGCGAACACCTTTGACTGAAGAGGGGGGTTTCCAATCTTTGATAGCGGAGAGTTTCTTGGGATCCATTCGGACGAGTCCTTGTCCTATGATCATGCTGAGATATTCCATGGTGGGAGTGTCGAAGGAACATTTGGTGATTTTCAAAGAGAGACCATTTTCGCGGAGACGGAGGAGAACACGACGAGTACGTTCGTGATGGAGTTGGATGGTTCCGTGGGTGTGAATGCCGAGATCGTCCATGTAGATCTTGAGCCATCGTTCGAGAATCATATCGGCAAAGATATGGTTCATAAAAGCCTGGAAGGTAGCGGGCGCGTTGCAAAAGCCAAAGAACATAACGGTTGGTTCAAAAAGGCCCAACGGGGTGATGAAAGCGGCTTTCCATTGGTCTTCTTCCCTGATACGAATGTTGTTGTACCCCCAGCGGATGTCGAACTTGGTAAAGAAAGTAGCGTCCTTCATGTCGTCGATAAGTTCAGTGATGAGAGGAAGTGGGTAGGCGTTTCGGATTGTGTGACTATTGAGGTATCGATAATCTTGGCAAGGATGGAGACCTCCATCCTTCTTAGTGACGAAGAAGAATGGAGCGGCTTGGGGGGATTTGGATGGGACGATACGGCCAGTTTTGAGATGTTCTTCGACGAAGGCTTTACAGGTTTCTTTTTCTGAGGGATTCAACGGATAGATCTTCGCGATCTTTGGGACAAAGGTATCTTTTAGATCGATGGTGTGGTCGAAGGGACGATGAGGCGGGAGTTGGTCGTGGGTTGTTTCGGCGAAGACGTCGGCGAAATCAGAGCAAAAGTCTGGAATGGGGATTTCTTTTGGTTTCTCGGTTTGAGCAATTTCGGTGGAGATAGTGATCTTGTTGATGTGTTCACTTGTCGATTCCTTCGAGGGAGGGCACTCACGAAGAGTCCTCTCAACCCCTTGGGGATATCGAGAAGAGAACAGCATGGAGATGTCGTGATCCGGGTCGGGGTTAAGTCCTTGAGTGAAATTGTCTGATGGTTGCGATGGTAGGTCGAGTGTGAATTGTTCCCAGTTAATGATTGGGTTCCATTTCTGGAGCCAAGGCATTCCGAGGATCACATGTGGTTGTCGGAGTCGAAGGATCATGAAGGAGGCGGAGTCGGTGAAGCCGTTCGTAGAAAACGTGATTGTTGCTTTCCACAAGATAGAACCCTTGGTATTGGTGGTTCCATCAACGTTATAGGCGAGGAGTGGTTCAGCCAAGCGAGTGAGTTTGAAATCTCTGAGAGGGAGGAGGCGAGGATCGAGGAAATTGCCTGTGGCTCCTGAGTCGATGAGGGCATCGGTTTCGACAATTTTGGTCTTTCCTTGCAGCACAATGGGGAGACGCATAGTTCGTTCATTGCTTGTAGCTACAAGTACATGGTCGAGTTTAAAGGAAGAAGACGTCGAGGCAGCTTCCCTTTTCAAAAATCCTTAGCAGCTTGAATTCGTTCAGCGGGGACGGGGAGGGTCTCCTCAGATGGTTCTTCGTAACACATCTTGAGGACGGAAAGGATCTCTTTTTCTCCTTTCCCAGAGGTCTTCAGTGAGTTGACGTATACGTCAAGCGGGGTGGCGGCAGCTATGGTGGCAGGAGGGGATGTCGTTGTTTCTGTGGCTCGGACGTTCTGGGCAGGCCGAGAGGGAGACGAGGTGTTTTGGAATCATCGTGGAGGGGTCAAGGAGGTGCTTGGGAACTTTCGGCATTTCAAGGCGCTGTGGCCAGGGAGGCGGCAGCGGAAGCATAGGTTTTCTCTGAAACACCTAGCTCGTTCAGTGGGCGTTAGTTTGGCGACGGAGATAGCGTCGACATCCATGGTGTTGGGGTCTCTGGTGGGGCGGGGAGTAAAAGTGGGAGGAGTTCGTCCTCCTCGGAGAGCAAGGATGCGCATCTTCTGCGCATGGAAGACCTTTGCTTGGTCAATCCACTTAGCGATGGTGGTAGGGATGGCGGCCATGGAGAGGATCATGGTCGTGATTCGTTGGTTGAGGCTGAGGGAGAATTGGTCAATGAGGGTGACCTCGTCGGTGATGCCAGCCTTGCATGAAAGGTTCTGGAAGTCGGTGATGTACTGCTGGAAACCATCGTCGATGGTTCCATTTGAGAGGCAGGAAGTTTTCTGGATGAGCTTCGACAGCTCGAGACGGGCGGTAGCTTTGGTGTCAAAGGGGTAGAACGTTGATTCAAAATTGTCGGCGAACTCTTTAAAAGTTTTGCCCAAGGTGATGGTGGTGTCGGCCATCTTATCATACCACATTTCGGCGAAGGAAGCGCCGCGTCCTTTAGACATCTTGTTTAAGGTGGTCATGATCTTGTCGTCGTCATGAGAGTACAAAGTATTGTTCAAAGCAAAGTAGGCTTTCATAGCCTTGATCCATCGGGAGGCATCAGTTGGGTCTCCGGAGAAGTCAGCGGGGAGGGCCGCTTTGAGTTCAGTGGTGCGGGCGGACATGGGAAAAGTAGGCTGTGCTGGGGCTGTGGTGGTGGGCAGAGGGTTTGCTGGTGGTGGCGTCGGGGGTCGAGCGATAAGAGCAACTCTGTGGGTGATACTGGGGTACGAGGTCTGTGGTCTTTGGGATCGGTGGTTTCTGTGGGTGGGTTGTTCTTCTGGGGCGTCGATTTCAATGTCGCTGTCAGTGTCGAGGGGTTCTGGGCGGAGTCCGAATCTGGATGATCGACTCGTGGTTGTAACGGGTGGGTCCTACACCGTAGAAGGTGGGACCGAGGAAAGTCTTGAACTTTTGTTACGTGTAGCGTACTCGATGGGCTAGACTCCTAACTTGCTACTTGAGTGATACTCACGAAGAGACCAACTCAAGAGACAGCAAGAGACGAAGGAGGACGAGAGTTCGGTCAAGGGGTTTCCTTGAGCGAAGACGAGGACGAGGAGACGAAGGTCATTCAGGGGTTTCCTGGAACGAGACTAGGACGAGGATCGGTCAAGGGGTTACCTTGAGCGAGACGAGGACTTAGGTTCGACTGAAGAAGTCGCAAGGATGAGGACTTGATAATACGCTAGTATTGCGCAGTTCAAGACTAAAGTATACATAGGTCTTAACAAGGTATTTATACGTATCTACCTTGCGCACGGACCAAGAAATCAAGAAAGGAAATGAGAACGAGAAAGGAAAAGAATAACGACGAATGTTGTGGAACGCGGGTAAGGTTAGCCGTCGTGAGAGAGAACGGGACGTAGAAGAGCAGAAGAGGGAGAAGTCTCACACGGTAGTCGGATCAAGGTGAACGAGATAGGTCCAGTGATCAAAAGAAAGGCGGAGTGATGGTAGCGACGATCACCTAGCCAATTGTCAAAGTAAGAGGAGAAGACGAACAAGACGAGGCGATGAAAGAGAAGATAAATTGTAACAGGTTTCCTGAAGCGAGACAAGGACGAGACGTTCAACTTAGAGTTGCAAGGATGGGACTTGAATATACGCTAGTATTGCGCAGATCAAGACTGAGGATTACATGTGATGCGAGCAAGTACTTATACTAAGTGAAGTGCGTGCACGGACCAAGGGAAGACAAAAGAAGAAGGAGACACTTCCCCAAAATAGAAAGTGAAGGGTGTTACGATTTGTCTTCTATTTCATCGTCTTATCCTTTTTCTCTTTTCCTCTCACTATGACAATTGGCTAGGTGATCGTTGCTACCGCCATTCCACTTTCCTCTTAATCACCGGACCTATCTCTTTTACGTTGACTCATCTACCATGTGAGACTTCTCTCTCTTCCGATCTTCCATACATCATTCATTCTCACGACGGCTAACTTCACCCGTGTTCCACCATGTTCTTCACTGTTCTTTTCCTTTCTTGTCCTTGTTTCCTTTCTCGATTCCTTGGTCCATGCACAGGGTAGACACGTATAAATACCATGCTTGATCCACCTGTACTTTAGTCTTGATCTGCGCAATACTAGCATACCTTCAAGTCCCATCTTCGCGACTCTAAGTCAACTACCTTGTCCTCATCTTCACTCAAGGAAACCCCTTGACTGAGTTCTCATCCTCCTTCGTCTCTTGCCATCTCTTGAGTTGGTCTCTTCATGAGTATCACTCAAGTAGCAAGTTAGGAGCCTCATCCATTGTGTACGCTATGCGTAACAAAGGGGAGGGGTCGGAATCAATGTGTCGTAATCGAGATCAAACTGTGGAATGTGATGATCATGAAGGAGCACAGGTGGGACTGCGGAATGTGAAAGGAACAATGAAGAACATTGTGGAACACAGGTGAAGTTAGCCGTCGTGAGAGAGAATAGGATGTGGGAGATTAGAAGAAAGGGAAGTCTCACACGGCAGTTGGATCAAGGTAAACGAGATAGGTCCAGTGATCAGAAGAAAAGTGGAGTGATGGTAGTGACGATCGCCTAGCCAATTGTCAAAGCGAGAAGAGAAGAGGAACAGGACGAGACGATGAAAGAGAAGATAAATTGTAACATTACCCCCCTTGTACAGTTGAGCCCCTGGCTCGATAGTCAATCCCGGTTGTCCCCAAAAGGTGATTCCCGGAAAGAATGGTTCATCAGTTGTTGTTCTCCAAAGAAAAGATGCAGGGTATGTGAGCAGATGGACATAAATCGAGGATGTGTCCTGGTTGAGTGCAAAGCCCGCAGTTACGGTGGGGGCAATATCGGTCACGATGTCCCCAGTTATGACAGAAGTTGCATTGGATAGATAAGCAACTGCGCAGAGGATGACCGGGGGCAGAGATGTGGCAGTGAGGGTAGGTATAATCGGGGCAGTTCTCTCGCATGTGACCGAGAGTAAGACATTGAAAGCAACAAGTGGATGACGACGCGAGAGGAAGACGGTAGTGGTCAGGCAGAGGGAGGACCTGAGTCGGAGAGGATAAAGTTCTATTGCCGTCAGGGAGGGTGATCCACGAGGGGCGGTCTCGAGAGATAGGGATAGCTGCCATGATAGGGTCTTCATCATCCTCACTGTCGGTGGGAGCCCAGTCGGATTCTACTGTGGTGGGGGTGTCTGCGGGGGGAGGAGAAGAAAGATGAGAGGAGAGGGAATGTGGAGGTGGGATCAGGATAGGAGCATGAGGGGGAGAGCGGGAGGTGAGCATATCAGTGGAAGAGAGGTAATGGTCACATTGCTCTTGAGGTAGAGTAAGAAAGATGCGATGAAATACAGGATAGATGCAGTCCGGTGGCAAGGCAGAGATATAACTACTGAAATCTGCATGATGGAGGGCAGATAGGGCGAGACGAGAAACTTCAGACAAAGAAAATTGTACGGGGATGTCCGGTTGGGTGGAAGAAAGAAGGAGGAGTTGGGCACGAGCAGTTCCATGGAATATTTGGACAAGCTCTTGGATGACTCGGTCGTGTTCGAAGAGGGGATCTTGTTCAATGATATATAGTAATGGAGGGGAATCTAGGATGGCAGAGTACAAAGCGAATTGGGCGGCCTCAGGTAGGAAAACAGGGTAGACCCGTCGAGAACGTAGTCCAGTTGGTGATCCAGAGGGGGAGGGCATGGACGAAGATGAGACGGAGGACGAGAGGAAAGACATGGCAAACATCTCAGAGGTGGTGAAGTCGTTTATAACTTTGAAGGATTGAGGCGGAGTGGCAGAGGTTAGATTTAGGTTCTCAGGTGTTCTCAGAGGTGGGGTATCCTTTCCATGCGGTCAGGTACTTCCATCGATTGATGGGACCTTTGTGGGAGAGGATAGCCTCTACTTCGTATTCTTCTTCATCATCAATGACGTCAGGGGGCGGTGAAGGGAAGGACAGTCCATAAGGTTCGGTGCTGCGGAATGATGATAGGAGGGAGGCGTGGAAGACATCGTGTATTTTCCAGGTAGGGGGAAGGCGGAGTTTGTATGTGAGTGGAGATAGTACCTGAATGATCTCGAAAGGACCATGACGTTTGGGCGTGAGTTTCTTTGATGGGTATTTGAGGTGGAGATGGGTGGCTTCTAACCAGACCTTGTCTCCAACTTTCCACAGGGTGAAACGGCAGGTGGTACGAGTAGACATGATCTTTCTGGCAGATTCGTGTGCTGCGAGGGCTTCTTTACAAGCTTCGTCAAGGTTGGAGAGTCGATTTTCTAGGGCAGGAAGGAAGGTCTTGCTGAGTGTGGGGTAAGAACGGGGTTCATAGCCATAGAGTAATGAAAAGGGGGATCTTTTGGTGGAACTGTGTGGCATAGAGTTGTGATGGAATTCCGCAGCAGATAGGGATTGTGCCCAGGCATGGGGGTTGTTGGCACAAAAGATGCGGAGGTAGGTTTCGAGTTCCTGGTTGGTTCGCTCAGTTTGTCCATCGGTTTGAGGGTGATAGGTAGTGGAAAGGCGGATATCGTATTTTAGGAGTCGAGCAAGTTCCCTAGCAAAGGCAGAGGCGAATTGTGGTCCTCTGTCAGAGATGAGAGAGTCATGGAGTCCGAAGCATTTGAACACGTTTGTGAAGAAGAGAGAGGTGATTCCGGCTTCGTCAATGGTTTTTAAGCAAGGGAGGAGAATTACCCCCTTCATAAGGCCGTGGTCGACCACGACCAAAATAGAGTCATGGCCATTGGACGGGGGAAGATCGGTGATCAGGTCACATGACAACTGTTTGAATGGCAGGGTGGCAGTGGAGACGATGGGAGAGAGTGGAGGAACTGTGGGATTGTTACGATTTTCCTCGTCCTCTTTCTTTTCTCTTCACACTTTGACAACTGGCGAGGTGATCGTCATTATTCTCATTCCGCCTTTCTCTTGATCACCAGACTGATCTCCTTTACCTTGATCCGCTTACCGTGTATATCTTCTTCCTCTTTCGAACCCCCTAACACTATTCTCTCTCACGACGGCTAGTTTTACCCGTGTTCCATAATATTCTTCCAAGTTCTTTTCCTTTCTCGTTCTGTTTTCCTTTCTTGATTTCTTGGTCCATGCGCAGGGTAGACACATATAAATACCTTGCTTGATTCTCATGTACAGTAGTCTTGAACTGCGCAATACTAGCGTATATTCAACTCCCATCTTTGCGACTCTAAGTCGAACATCTCATCCTCGTTCTCGCTCAAGGAAACCCCTTGACCGAACCCTCGTCCTTGTCTTCGCTCAAGGAAACCCCTTGACCGAACTCTTGTCCTCCTTCACCTCTTGCTGTCTCTTGAGCTGGTCTCTTCGTGAGTATCACTCGAGTGGCAAGTTAGGAGCCTTGTCCATTGAGTACGCTACACGTAACAAAAGTTCAAGACTAACCTCGGTCCCACCTTCTATGGTGTAGGACCCACTAGTTATCATCACGAGTCGATCATCCAGATTCGGACTCCGCCCAGACCCCCTCGACACTGACAGCGACATTGAAATTGATGCCCCTGAAGAACAACTGTCTCAACAACTCGTCAGAAGCCACCGCCACCACAGACCAACACCCACATATCCTAGCATCACTCAGAGGACTGTTGTCCAAACTAACCCCTCGACGCCTCCACCAGCAAACCCTCTGCCCACCACCACCGCCCCAGCACAGCCTACCATTCCTATGTCCACCCACGCCTCTGAACTCAAAGCGGCTCTCCCCGCTGACTTCTCTGGAGAACCTACTGATGCCTCCAGATGGATCAAGGCCATGAAGGCCTACTTCGCCCTTAATGACACGCTATACCGGACTGACAACGATAAGATCATGACCACCCTTAACAAGATGTCTAAGGGAAGAGGCGCCTCCTTTGCCGAGATGTGGTACGACAAGATGGCTGACACTTCTATCACCACCGGAAAGACTTTCAAAGAGTTTGCCGCCAATTTTGAATCCACGTTTTATCCCTTTGACACCAAAGCCACCGCCCGCCTCGAACTGTCCAAGCTTATCCAGAAAACTTCCCGCCTCTCAAACGGAACCATCGATGATGGCTTCCAACAGTATATCACAGATTTCCAAAACCTCTTGTGCAAAGCTGGCATCACCGACGATGTCACTCTCATTGACCAGTTCTCCCTCGGACTCGACCAACGAATCACGACCATGATCCTCTCCATGGCCGCCATTCCCACCACCATCGCCAAATGGATTGACCAAGCCAAGGTCTTCCATGTGCAGAAGATGTGCATCCTTGCTCTTCGTGGAGGATGAACTCCTCCAGCTTTTACCCCTCGCCCCACCAGAGACCCCAATGCCATGGACGTTGACGCTATCTCCGTCGCAAAGCTAACCCCCACCGAACATGCCAAATGTATTCATGAAAACCTTTGCTTCCGTTGTCGCCTCTCTGGCCACTCCGCTTAGAACTGCCGAAAAATTCCTAGTACCTCCACCACCCCTCATCGCCCTCAGTTCCGAGGCAACCCCTCCTCGTTCACCATGAGGAACTCCCAGAATGTTCGCTCCACCGAAACAACCACATCAGCTACTGCCATCGCTGCTGCTACCCCATTGGACGAATACGTCAACTCATTGAAGACATCTGGCAAGGGAGAGAAAGAGATTCTCTCCGTCCTCAAGATGTGTTATGAAGAACCTCCCGAAGAACCCTGCTCCGTTCCTCCAGAACGCATCCAAGCTGCTAAGGATTTTTAAGAAGGGAAGCCGCCTCAACGTCTCCTTCCCTTATTATCGATAATGTACTTGTAGCACGAAACGACAATAGAACTATGCGTCTCCCTGTCCAGCTACATGGAAAGACAAAAACCGTCGACACCAATGCCCTCATTGACTCCGGAGCAACCGGAAACTTCCTCGACCCCAGACTTCTACCTCTTGGTGATTTCAAGCTATCTCGTCTCGCCCAACCCCTCATCGCTTATAACGTTGATGGAACTACCAATATGAAAAGATCTATCCTTTGGAAAGCTACTATCAACATCTCTGCCTCAGACTTCACTGACACGGTCTCCTTTTTAATACTTTGTCTTCGTCACCCCCACGTCATACTTGGTTTACCCTGGCTCCAGAAATGGAACCCAATCATCGACTGGAAAAGCTTCACCCTTGACTTTGATTCCTCTCCTCTGTCGATGGAAACTCTTGCACACGGTATTACTCCCCTCCCTGGCTCAGACCTTGACATCGCCTCTGCACTCTCTTCTCGATATCCTCTTGGGGTTGAGAGGCCTCTTCATGAGTGCCCTCCCTCAATAGGACCCTCAGAAGAAAACATCGCCAAAATCACTATCTCTACGGAAATCGCCCAGACCCAAAGACCCAAAGAGATCCCAGTCCCTGCGTTCTGCTTAGACTTCGCCGACGTCTTCGCCGAATCTATCCATAACCAGCTTCCTCCTCATCGTCCGTTTGATCACACTATCGACCTCAAAGATACCTTCGTCCCAAAAATCACCAAAGTCTACCTGCTCAATCCTGCCGAAAAGGAGACTTGTTGCGCATTCATCGAAGAACATTTGAAAACCGGCCGCATCGTCCCGTCCAAATCCCCACAAGCCGCGCCCTTCTTCTTCATCCCAAAGAAAGATGGATCTCTTCACCTGTGCCAGGATTACCGCTATCTTAACAGTCACACCATCCGGAATGCCTACCCTCTACCTCTCATCACGGAACTCATCGATGACATGAAAGATGCCGACTTCTTCACCAAGTTCGACATCCGATGGGGGTACAATAACATTCGTATTAGGGAGGACGACCAATGGAAAGCCGCCTTCATCACCCCCCTCAGACTCTTCGAACCTACTGTTATGTTCTTTAGCTTCTGCAATGCACCCGCCACTTTTCAGGCCTTCATGAACCATATCTTTGCCGACATGATCCTCGAACGTTGGCTCAAAATCTACATGGACGATCTAGGCATTCACACCCACGGCACCATTGAACTTCACCATGAATGCACTCGTCGTGTTCTCCTCCATCTTCGCGAGCATGGTCTCTCCCTCAAAATAACTAAGTGTTCCTTCGACACCCCCACCATGGAATACCTTGGTATGATTATCGGTCAAGGACTCGTTCGCATGGACCCCAAGAAACTTTCTGCCATTGCCGATTGGAAATCTCCCACATCAGTCAAGGGAGTACATTCCTTCTTGGGCTTTGCGAACTTCTATCGCAAATTCATCCCCAACTACTCTGATGTTGTCGTCCCACTCACCTTCCTCACCCGTAAGAACGAGCCATGGACCTGGTCCCCCCTACAACAAAGATCCTTCGACTGTTACGCGTAGCGTATCCAATGGGCGAGGCTCCTAAACGTGTTGACTTGAGTGATACTCACGAAGAGACCAACTCAAGAGACAACGAGGAGGACGAGAGTTCGGTCAAGGGGATTCCTTGAACAAAGACGAGGACGAGGGTCATTCAGGTGTTTCCTGGAATGAGACTAAGACGAGGATCGATCAAGGGGTTGCCTTGAGCGAGACGAGGACTAAGAATTCGACTGAGAAGTCGCAAGGATGAGGACTTGATAATACGCTAGTATTGCGCAGTTCAAGACTAGGGTACAAACGAGGTAATCGACGAGTATTTATACACGGGATGCCTTGCGCACGGACCAAGGAATCGAGAAAGGAAATAGAACTAAGAAAGGAAAAGAATAGTGAAGAACATTGAGGAATTCGGGCGAAGTTACCCGTCGTGAGAGATCTGGGCAAAGGATGAGACGAATGAAGAAGAAGAAGTACACGGTAACCGGATAAGCCTAAACGAGATAGGTCCGGTGATCAAAAGAAACGCGGAATACAGGTAAAAGTGATCGCCTCGCCAGTTGGAGCGATGAGAGGAG
>JBBPNZ010001079.1:0-11322 GCA_038091195.1 Phylloporus rhodoxanthus
ACCAACGACCAAGAAGCCAGCTCCCCGAAACAAAGAGGCATAACTCGACTCAAACGCATTCTCCTATCCGAGTCAGCCTACCTCCTCTGGACTTTACGATGCGACCGTGTAATAGGCGGCCACACCTCCACCCGCACCGCAATTACCACGAAATGGAAGAACGCTATCACGGCCAGACTAGACATCGACCGTAGACTAGCGAAATCTAATAGAAAGAACTACTCCAAAGCGAAAGTCCTCCATACCTGGTCTTCACTCATCCCTAACACCGATTCCCTGCCACAAGACTGGACTACCAACCTTGAGGTTTTAGTGGGTATCAAGCTACCCAGGCCCCCTGACCTGACCGGGGATACCTGGTAGTGTACGGAGCCCCACACCCCCTGTGGAAACAGGGCGTGCGTAAGAGCATTTTCCCTCGGACCGGTCGTCTTTCAGGCGTCCGCCTTAGTGTGTTATGTAGAGCTAGCTCTGTCGGTTGCTACATAACGAATACACTTGTCTAAAAAAAAAAAAGGAAACAGAGCAGCCTGTCGTATCAACATCACATGAAGCACACTGTACTAGACCTTTCACCCATGGACGACTGTACACAACGGCGCCAACGTAGTGTACCGCTCGTTACTACTCAATTAACATCCCTCTCCGCCCGAAGGAATTCCTTGTATAACTTAATGCATAGTCTCCACCAATCAGCTTGCTTACTGGGGACGTGTGGGTCCTACCGGAGTTCGAAACCTAACCTAGCGGTCCAGCTAGTAGAACTACTAGCAAACGTGGGCAAGCCTTCTCAAGCACCACTAGCGCCCTACTTGTGATGACGGCGGCACGACTTGCTGGCCTGCACTACTGCCGTGCCCGTTCGTTCCCCATGTCTCGCTTGCCCCCAGCTTATCTCGCACATCCCTCAGCGTATCTAGGGCATAGCACGGGTATGGGTAACCCGCACGGGTACGACTAAACCCATACCCGCAAGCGCGGGTTGTTCAACTTGTTCGTTCAATCGCCCACCAACAAGTCGTTGTATCCAACCCAAGCGCACTCTGGTAAGTCATATTACAGGTCATCTACAATACCGACCATTTTTTTCCTGTTATCCAACCCCCACCTGTTGTGGTGACAACGACAACGGCGCCCATCAACGGCCGTTGACATGACGCCGGCAGTGGCTGGCCTCACCGCTTCGTCCTCTCGCTCACCTCACCCGCCACCCACTTTCGCCCTGGACGAACGACGACGCATCGTCATCGATGGCCTAGTGCCATCAAAACACGGCGATGCGTGCGCAACCGCACGCGTGCCATGGCAACACGGACGACGACGCAGTGACAACACGACGACGGTGGCGTGTGCGCAACCGCACGCGTGCCATGGCAAAAAGATGACGGCGGCGGTGACGCGTGCGCCTGGAGGACAAGACGTCGTCTTGCACCGTCACCATGCTAAATGTGGCGACGACGACGACGACAGCAATGCGTGCGCCTGGAGGATAAGACGACGCCGTCGTCGCGCGACTCCCACCCACGCAACGCCAGACGCGTGCGCCTGGAGAACAAGACGTCGTCGTCGTCGTCGTCGCACGACTCGCGCGCACAACACGCCAGACGCGGCGACGACGCCCACAATGCAATCCCATTGATGGCTCAACGCCACCAACGACGCGTAATGACGACACCACGATGACAACGGCAACGCATGCGCCTCGTCGCCTGGAGCCCGCGGCCACGACACCACTTGCGCTCACCCTCTCTTGCCCTCCGTTGGGGGTAAACCCGCACGGGTTGTGGGTAGAACCCACTACGGGTACGGTACACCTCCAGATACCTGGGGGTCACCCGTGCTATGCGGAGATGCAACAACCAGGTGACAAGGATGGTGGGACGGGGTCGAGTCCCAGTCAGTGCGATGAGGAAGACGGTGCACACGATGACCATGACGTGATGACCACAGCACGACGAGCATGACGGGCAAGGACTGCACGACGAGGGGAATGTGATGGCCACCATGCGACGAGGGCGCAACAAGGGGAACGCAACAACAAGAACGTGATGACCATGAGACGACGACCAACAGCCCAACAAGGATGGCGCGATGAGGTCGATGCGACAACCACGACATGACAAGGACGATATTGTAGTAGTTCAATGGTGTAGTATGCCTGTACGTAGTTTACAAAATACAATTTGGTTATAAAACATGCCCCCGATACAGCAACACTGGACACGAATCCATAATAATAGCTCTGTGATTGAGTTGTACCTTATTTAATTTTTTTGGCGAGCGCTGTATGCGAATTAATTTTGAATTAATTAATTTGATTTTCTGGAGAACCCCAGGCCCAGATCTGTCTGAAAACGTAATGTTTGGGTGACGATTCCAGAGCACTGATTGGTTCGCCTGCAGCCCAAATTGCCGAGGATACTATATGTGGTTGTCCAGCCGAGTTTTGGCGAGCCCAACTTTGAACCAGGTTAGCCGAAGAACAGTCGGTCGTCGTTTAGGATAGTCAAAAAAGGAATCAGCCAATAGGAAGGCTTGCTCACTTACGAACAAACTGTAGAAACCCGCTGTCTATTTCGACCGCTTTACAGATGAATGGGCTCGGCTAAGCCCAAAGCAACCTCAAACAGCAAGTGAGACGACGCCGCACGATGACATCGATGGTACTTCGTCGCCACCACCTACCCCGTCACTACAGTCGCGCCACATTCACAGGCACGCGCGATGCTAACAATGAAGGCGTGCCAACTGCACCGCCCACCGCTTCCACATGCCTGTCGACGAGCCCACACCGCTCGTCTGACGCACCGTTCGCCGCATCCACGTCCCCCCATCCGTCGAACGACGCGTTTTCACCACCCCCACGCTCTCGTGTGCCGTCGACGAGCCCAACAACTCGTTCGGCGGACCACTCGCAATCTCCACGTCCCCCAGTCGTCGAATGAGCTCAATGACTCGTTCAGCGTGCTATCCGCTTCCTCCATGCCTTCCTGTGCAGTCGATGAGCCCAACGCTCATTCGACGCACGACCCGCCACCTCCACGCCTTCTCGCGCCATCTACGAGCTGATGGGCTCGTTTGACCACCACCTGCCGCCTCCCCGTCGAGCCAACGGACCGCCTCCACGTCCTCCCTAGCCATCGACGAGCTCAACGGCTCGTTCGACGCGCTAACCACCTCCACCCCCCATTGCAGCACGACGACCCGGCGCCATCGACCACACCGACGCGTGCACGACCACACCCACACCACTTTAGGCGGCGGCGGGCTCGTTTCGCCCACCACCCGCCATCTCCATGCCCTCCCGCGCCGTCGACGAGCCGTTGGGCTCGTTCGACACCCTACTCGCCGCCTCCACGTCCTCCCCAGCCATCGATGAGCTCAACGGCTCGTTCGACGCGCTATCACGCCGTCCCGTGCCGTCGACGAGCCCAATGACTCGTTCGATGCACACCCGCCGCCTCCGTGTTCCCCTCAGTCGTCGACGAGCCCCAATGGCTCATTCGACGCGCCACCCACTGCCTCTACACCGACCCGTGCCGTCAACAAGCTCACGGCTCAACCGACACGCCGCTCGCCGTCTTCACATCCACACCACCCGTCGACGAGCCCAATGGCTCGTTTGACGTACCACGCACCCCCTCTAGTCGTCAAACGACTCATTCGACGCGCCATCCGCCACCCCCACGCCATGCGGTGCCGTCAACGAGCCCAACGGCTCGTTTGACGCACCACCCGCCACTTCTACGTCCCTCCCAGCCATCGACGAGCCCAAGGCTCGTTCGACGCGCTATTCATCACCCCCGCGCCGCGTCGACGAGCCCCATGGCTCGTTTGGCGCACCACCTGCCGCCTCCATGTCCCTCCCAGCCGTTGACGAGCCCAACGGCTCGTTTGACGCGCCACGCACCACGCCACGCCCTCCCGATGCCGATGCGACGACGAGGATGAGACCTGGGCCTAGGCCTCAACGCGACGGCGACCACGACCACGACACAATGAGGACGAGCGTGCGACGACGAGGACGAAACGACGACCAAGACCACAACGCGACGAGGGTGAGGACATGAGTCACGTGACGGCGCCCACGACGACAAGGGGACGAATAGGAGGACGAGGACGAGGATGCGGGTGCGACGAGGACGAAACGACGACCAAGACCACGACACGATGGTGACCATGGCCACGACGCGACGAGGACAAGGAGAAGGATGCGACCACGTTAACACGACCAGGACCAAGACCACACCGCGACGAGGACGAGCATGCGATCACGACCGTGACCGCTGGAGAGGCCAACACCTGAGACACGCCCTGGGGAACCCCGGATGGCAGTCGGGATAGAAGTGCGGTGAGGGCTCTCTACACATGCGACTACGCTAGACTACCTACATAGCCCCTGCCACTGCACTGACCCTTGCCACCCCAGCCAGCTGGCCCACTCTTCACTGCCACACTGTGATGCGACAGCGACACGACGACACGGCATGACGGACAGTGTATGTATGTATGTAGATACAAAATACTATCTCTTTCTAAAACATTTGAGTGGGTTATTAGTGGGGAAAAAAAGTAGTACTGTACAAGTACTGTACTTGGCCCAGACTCTGCAGTCTGTACCCGTCTGTACGGTCTGTGGCGCTGTGCGCGCTGTGACGGCACAGTGACAGCTGGGACCTAGTAGCCACAACCGACTGTACACAACTGTACAGCCACCTTACGTTTTGCTGATCAGTAGGCTAGTTGCGCAGACTTCGGGCAGTTGGCCAATCAGATGCCTTTGCTACAGTGAACGTAACATTCTGTCACCTCGCTTGTTAAGCGCTCATTTCGAACAGTTTGCAGATGTATCATATCTGTAAAGCGGTCGAAATAGACAGCGGGTTTCTATAGCTGTTCGTAAGTGAGCAAGCCTTCCTATTGGCTGATTCCTTTTCTGACTATCCTAAACGACGACCGTCGCAGAACTGTTCCTCGGCTAACCTGGTTCAAATTAAATGATTGATGATTAGTGTTTCTGAAGCTGAAGCGACCGGGCCAGGATCCTGAGGAACTCGGTTGCTCGCCTCTTTACAACTTAAAAGGACGCGCTAATGCCTCACCTTTACCCCCCAGAGACTCGATCTTACCCTGAAGGATCACTGTCATGCAGCTGACTCCCTATCTCATTCTGCTGGCTCCGGCCTGCTTGGCTATAGAGTCACTCACCAGCTCCTCAGGCGGGTCGCGAACTCTTGGTCCCGTGACAGATTTGAACATCGTCAACAAGTTCATTTCGCCGGATGGCTACTCCCGATTGTTGGTCATGATTTCCGTATGCGATGTTTTAAACTAATCAGTCCTTCAGAGCCGTCCTTGCTGGCGGAACGTTCCCGGGACCGCTGATAACTGCTGAGAAAGTATACTTATTTTCTTCACAACTTCGGACACTGAGTACCTGACAACACCTGTTTTTGCAAAAGGGTGATAACTTCAGCATCAACGTCATTAACCAGCTTAATGATACTTCATTGGACACATCCACGAGCGTGGTAAATGTGTCATACTTTTGAATGTAGTTTGATACTGATTTCATCGCAGCATTGGCATGGTTTATTCCAGAGCAAGTCCAATTGGGCTGATGGTACTTCTGGCGTAACCCAGTGCCCAATAAAGCCGGGTGGAAGCTTCTTGTATCGGTTCAATGCAAATGGCCAGACCGGTACATACTGGTACCACTCCCATTATTCAATGCAGTACTGTGACGGACTCAGAGGGCCACTGGTGATATATGATCCCAACGACCTGCACAAACATTTGTATGATGTGGATGATGGTGGGCGTGTCCTTTCAAAGTTGTGATCGAGTCATTCTTAAACCGATTAGCCAGCACCGTCATCACACTCGCTGACTGGTATGTAATTGCATGCTACGGCGATAGGTGCTCAGTTTAGTTCCGCAGGAATCATCTAGCTGCTTCAAAGGTGGCTTTTCTGGACAACGAATGTTCGACACTCATCAATGGACAAGGCCGGTACGCCGGCGGACCACCATCACCACTTGCTATCATCAGCGTCAAACAAGGAACGCGTTATCGTTTCCGTATCGTCGGAATCGCCTGTACCTCGTCGTTCAACTTCACGATCGATGGCCATCAAATGACGGTCATCGAGACGGACGGCACCGAGACTGAACCCTTGGTTGCTGACTCGATAGCCGTCCACCCCGGTCAACGCTTTTCCGTCGTGGTGACTGCCGACCAGCCCGTGGGAAACTATTGGATTCGTGCACTACCTAGTGAACCAGGCCACACTTTTGACGGTGGGCAAAACTCGGCCATCTTGAGGTATGAAGGCGCTTCAGAAGAAGATCCTACTACAGTGCATGGACCATATGTACTGCCGTACGCGGACAGCAATGCCCATGCTTTGAGCAATCCTGGCGCTCCTGGTATTCCAGAACCCGGCAAGGCAGATGTGAACCTCAATTTGGTTCCCGGCCTCGACCCACACACAGGTCTTTTCACGATCAATGGTGCATCGTATTTCGCCCCCCCAGTGCCTCTGTTGCTGCAGATTCTGAGCGGTGCTCGACACCCGTCAGAAATTGTTCCAAGTGGCAGTTACTATGTCCTCCCGTCTAACAAGGTCATTGAACTTAGCATTCCTGCAACGGACCATTCAAAGAATGGTGCAGTTAACGGACCAGTAAGCCTTTTTGCCCAGACGTCTCTACTCATTTACAAGACTTTGGTTCTTTGCAGCATCCGATGCATCTTCATGGTGTATGTACTTTTCGACACCTCTTACACCCTAAGACAAAGTTGATGTTCCCTGTAGCAGAATTTTGATGTCGTAAGAGCCTCTGGAAGCAGCACCTACAACTTTGCAAATCCCGTCAGAAGAGACGTTGTATCTATAGGGTCACAAGTGAACAATGACAACGTGACGATCCGTTTTACGACAGACAACCCCGGACCATGGATTATCCACTGGTGAGTGGATCGGATTTACAGTTGTTGAAGCTCACACATGACTTGATGCTAGTCACATTGATCCCCACCTCCAAGCGTGCGTATCTTTGGATACAAGGTTCATCAGATGCTGACTCTTTATGTTGATCAGTGGATTTGCTGTTGTGATGGCAGTGGCACCTGAAGAGACAGCCGAGGAAGAGAGCAAGGTTGTACCCAGTAGGTTTTTGTCTTCTTTCCTCTCGGATCACCCTTTCTGATACTCGGCCGATGAAGCTACCTGGTACGAACTGTGTGGATGAGTCGGTTGGGCATGTCCATAATCATGATCATCTAAATCTACTTCTTGACATCATGAGTTGCGATTGAGATAGGAACGATATTTCTTCAAAAATATGCGGACACTTAGATTCATACTGTGGAATCTGACTCTTTCCTTTATATCGTCCCAGCGATATATATCGACATGGATTTAGACTTCATGTATCTATTTACTCTACATTTATCCAGACTTTTATCAGTATGCTTTAGAGGTACATGCTTTAAACTCCAATCACCAACAGCATGAGCAGCTTGGGGACTGGTTATTCTGATCCGGGCCGCAAAGAATATTCTTTCCCGGAAGTATTCGTGCTGACAAGGAGCAGCGTACGTACGCCAGCGCAAGATTGACACCCCGTATGTTGCCGGCCTCGATATAAGGTGCCACGTTCAGGATGGACGCCAACGATGGGACGAATTAGATCGTTGCAGACGCGTTGCATCGAAGTCTATTTCGGAGCTGGTGCTCTCCGCTACGGGAGATGGCTCTCCGGGTTCTATATGAATTCGTTCCCGTGTCGTTGGGTCGACTGGACCTCTTGCTGGCCGACACTCAGCCAAGTGCGCGACTTGATTGCTAAACACGGCCAGTGCTTTCAATTCCCGTCCTCGTCGTACTTGCTGATGCGGTCGTCGCGGAGGAACTAGAAGCTACCATGATGATCGTCCATGCGCCACGATGGATCACGAGAACCTCCATGTACAATGGTTTAAGAACGCACGCCTTGGATACCCCTGCAGGAACATGTTCATCTCCAAGACCTCGAGCGACTCGAACAACAGAAGAAGGCCCAAGTTTTGGCTCATTTTTGTTTCCATGTGCACATGCCTCTTTCTCTGTCCTCGAGGCGTCCTTTGTCTCCATCGCGCTTCCCAGTTCATATGGGTCGGCTCCGCGTATGTCCTTTTGTCGACGGCCTTTCTCCCCATGAGCGGTGGCCTGGCTCAGGCATTTGGCCGGAGACCCGCCATCTTGTTCACTATCGCTCTCTTTGCGATCGGGAGCGGCATCTGCGGTGCCGCGAACAGCATGGACATGCTCATCGCTGGTAGGACCATGCAAGGTTTGGGTGGTGGAGGTATCCAATCTCTTATGGGGATCATCCTCGCCGATCTCGTCGCCCTTCAAGAACGCGGCGTGTATGCCGGTCTATATGGCCTTGTGAGACCCGCTCCTGAACTTGACTCTGGACAATCAAATTTTCTAGTACGTGGTGTCTGGCCCAACGTCCGCAAGGACCCTCTGGCTTCTGATGTCGCGCTACGACTTGCCGACAACACCATTTATTTGCACTTGCCAGTTGTTCTCCGCGCGCGCTCTGCTATCTTTGTTGCGTTCTTTGACGATTCTAACTGGACCGTGGACCGGAGAGACGATGCGGGCGTGGTGGATGTCGAAATGGGCCACGACAAGTGGCGAGTGATGTAGTTCGTGCTGTCGTTTGTATGTTTTGGTGAAGTGACGATGTTTGAAATGCTCGGTGAGTTGTTTTGCGAGATTCGCCACCACCCTTGTGAACCACGTGCAGATTTCATTCACAGCGTCGACGAGTTGCTCGAGTTCTTGTTTCTTGTGATACCTGCCGTGGTGAAGCCCTTCATTCGTCTCCCTTGTGTCGAGAGTTATTGATACCGTTTTCAACTAAATGAACTGTTCCTGACCCGCCTGGTCCTCTTATGTTCTAACCTTGTTTTGAAGTATCTCAACGTGTATAATGCGTGTTACCTCAGGGACGTCATCCACTTCAACGTAACAGATTTGGTGGAGCGCATTCAAAGTTACATGACCGCGATCTCGAATTGCTCCTCGAGACGCGGATTCTCGATGACCTCGAGCCTCCCGTGGTGCACAAGCTCTCGGAGCACATATGCGCAGAGCAGGCGGCCCAGTCGCCCGTGTCACTGTCTAACAAGCTGGGACTGGCGGCGCTGGAGAAGCACAAGGCGTGGCTGGCGCTGCAGGACAAAGGACTCACCAAGGGTGTCGCCGCCTGGTTCTTCCAAGAGGGGGTTGGGGCGACAGCTCACGTTGTCGTCACCGACTACGAGTCCGGTGTTGCGTCCGTCTGCGGAGACGCTGCACGGCAAGGAGATTTTCGCCATGGATGATGCAGATGGGGGCCTGATTCTAAAGTTGAATGCGGAGCAGGCGAGCGGACGCGGGGACACAGTGTCGGCGCCGCCGGTCAAACTTCGATGGAAGAAGAATCCCGAAACGCCTCGGTGAGTAGGTCTCGGGGAACATCGTTGCGGTCGTCTCACGTTTCTGTAGGACGGACCTCATGGCGATCCTGGCGGAGGCAGAAAATGGTAAGGAGCAGGTGCATACGAGGATGCTCGACAACCAGGAATCCAGTGCGAGGCTGGGCGCGACCGGCGCTACGAGCGCCAACGCACGGTCTAGCTCAAGGGGTACCCATGGTCTTACGAGCACTTTCCAAAGCGTGAGCCCGCTACGCCTGCACAACTCGACCAACCACCAACACCACGCCGCGTTCCGTCCGACTCTGTGATGCCGCAGAGACTCGAGCCTCTTGTGGCGGTGGCACCACCGCGCGGGAGACCCAGGTCGCGCAAGGGAGTCCAGGGCCGCTGCGGCCACTGATGGGTCCTGTCATCGTACCTGTTCGTCAGACGCTAAGATCAGGGTCTACCAGCGCTAGTGGTAGCTCGCGGAAACCATTGTGCGGGTCCATCGCCTTACCTCGTCATTGTTTCATTTGATGTTCCCAGACTTGGTACATGGACGCTGCCACCCGTACAACCGATCGCGGCGGCCACGGTACCCAGTTCGGCGATGATGCCGTCGTTTGCGGAGATCCAGCGGATGCAAGAGATGCAGGGTACGGTGCGGTCGAGGGACAAGCGATCGTTGCGTGATATTCAGGAAGAAGAGCAGGCGCGTCAGCAAGAGGCTGATTTCCTAAAGTGGTGGGCTGCGGAGGAAGAGCGCGTGCAGTTGGAGATGGAGGAGCGGGAGCGGGGGCGAGGGGGGAACAGGGGTGGAAAGGGGAGGTCTCGCAAGACGAGGGTGGAACAGCAGCGCGAGTCGCATGGTCATGGGAAATCGTGACAGACACAAATCGCGTCAAACTAGAGAATAGGTGAGCGAACAAGGTTAACTCGAGCCTGAGGTGATGAAACATTGCTACCAGGACTCTTTCTTGATATGAAATCATTAATTAGGTATGCAGTTTTGGATATGAGTGGGTGTGTTGGTTCTTACTTTTTCATGCTGTAGAGACGAGTATGTGCACCGTGATATAAATTTTGAGGGACTCGTGAGTCGTGACCCTCTAATATGTTTGCCTCCATTTTCCGATGTGTCACGCTGACCATTGAAGTCACAAGTCACTGGCGTAGCGATGAACGGGACCAATATTTCGGTGCTGACTGGCACTGCGCCAATGCAATATTGACGCCCCGCGCTGCATCAAAGTCTATTTGGTGCTCCCGGTTTTCATATGAACTCGTTCCTGGCACGAGCCCCGAGACGATGTGCACTCGTGTGGGCTCACTAGTGGTATTTCATTCTGCGTATGCATTTCTGATACCCTCACCTTCTCTTCAAACTCCATTGTGTCGGTTGCTCTAGGTCGGGACCATACAATCGCCGACCAGTGCAGGAGCTAGCTCGGGTACATCGTCGAGTCAGGCCAGGGAGGTTCTGCGGACGAGTCCATCCAAATGACACTACGCAAGATGACCCATTTGGGGGGCATATCCGCTTGGAAGACCCAAGTGCTTGTTGCGATTCGCGACATATGAACTTGGGGCAAGATTGAAGGTGGGTTGAACTTTATGGATCGTTTGTCAAGCGTATTCAATACGGCGTCCCTCGGTTGCCAGGCTACAGTGAACAAACACCGATTGAGACCCCATTTAAAGTAAAAAAAGATCAGCTTGTTGCCATTCTCATCATCGGGTGTGTTCATACTATTTTTTTTTTTTTTCATTTCCGTGCTGACCAATGTTTCTGGGATGCATTTCAAGATGTCCCTGTCCCCTAACTCATTCACAACCAAGGCAAAGTACGTCGAGGCCGCGCT
>JBBPNZ010001080.1:0-11322 GCA_038091195.1 Phylloporus rhodoxanthus
ACCCAGTTCACCGCGCTTGTGGGCGTCTTTCGGGCAGGCGTGCGCGCGCGCTACGGCCCGGGGGCGCCAATGACTAGCACCCACCAGCACGAAACCATGGGCAAGGAAAAACAGACCAAGGCGAAACTTCGGCCCGTCAATTACTCGTGGGTGAACGTGGTATCAGATGACGATACGCTGTGTGCGGTAATGCGGGTGGCGATGGAGGAGGTCAAGCGGGCCGCCGGATTTCGTGAACGGAGAACGGGGCAAGGCGCGACCGAGGCATCTGTGCAACGGCAGTTGCCGGTAAGACAAACACAAAACGGGAAGGCGTCAGACACTTAAAAAGGCAACTTTTTCCGTCGTTATACAGTTCCCACAGACTTTTGCAAGCAAGGTAATATTGAATGTCGCTGGTTTGGGCAGACACTGAAATGAGTACCTGGAAAGGCTACGACGAATATGTACATGCAGGAACGATGGCGATCCTCACCGGAAGCAGGGCGGGCACCAGGAAGAACATGAACTGAAGGGTCTATTTTAGTGCATACTCATCTGTCAGGGCTAGGGGGCAATTCTCACCCTGAAACGCTGCGAACTCGGAGAGCGGCGGCAGAGAGGGACTTAGTCATGATCGTTCTAGATTCACACCATTAGTTCGGTTCTGCTCATGTTTCGCCAAGCCCTGGCAAGCCGTAGAAAAAACATAGACATACTCTCAGCTGGGCTCCTCCCCACTGCTCGATACTCGAGCTATCGACCTGTTCTTCCAACGGTGGACGCACAGACAGCCGTGACCTTGACAACTGGTATCTTGACCAACCGCCCACGGAGCTGGTTTAACTGATCCCATGATAGGCTACTCTCTGCCCACTATCGGGTTCGGAGTATACCAGGTTCCAGCCTCGTTGTGCCCTGATGCCGTGGAAAATGCATTGAAGATTGGGTACAGGTGCAGTGAGGATCCTTGCGAAGCCTTGAATGATTCTCATGACGCACCGAATGGCATGCTCTCAGGCATATCGATTGTGCACAGTACTATGAAAATGAAGTTGAAGTCGGTCAAGGTCTGCGAAACTCCGGTATTCCACGTGAACAGGTCTTCATCAGTATGCGGCGTCTGTACCTAGTACTTCCTGCTGAATCTGAAATGGTTGAAAAATAGCTTCAAAAGTCTACGATTCCCCTCCATACGAGGAAGTGCTAAGGCTTGTTGAGGAATCGGTTGAAAAGCTGGGCTCCAGCAGGTTTTTCTCCTATACGGCCAGAGTGGAAATGTTGACTCGCGGAATGCAGGTTATTACGACCTTTTTCTTGTCCACTCGCCCTACGGTGAACGGGATGGAAGGCTCGTCAAATACAAGGCTCTACTGGAGGCCAAGAAACGTGGTTGGGTACGCACCATAGGGGTGTCAAACTAGTGGGCTGGAGGAGTAATTGACTCCCGCGCTTATTGACGTTTAACTTTGTAGTTCAGAGAACCATATCAAGGAAATCCTGGAAGAAGGATTAGAAAAGCCTGCTGTAAACCAAATTGAGGTAAGAAGCGCCCTCACTCGAAATAGGACTGCACAAAGATGACATCAATGTGGACAGCTTCATCCGTGGTGTCAACAGCGTCCCATTGCATCGTACTGTAAATCAGAGGGGATCATTGTGCAAGCGCACACGCCACTGGTTCGTGGCAGTGAGGCGGTAAAGGGAAAAGGGATCAAAAGCTCAATTGTGCTCCAAATTGCGGCCAAGGTACGACTCGGGTGAACGGTTCAAATGCGTCTGACTGAGGTTATCATGCAGCATGGCAAGAGTCCTGCACAGGTGCTGATTCGTTGGTCGCTGCAAAAAGGCTTGGTACCATTACCCAAGACCACCTCCCCTCACCGGATCAAAGAGAATTTCGAGGTGTTTGATTATGCCCTCGATGACGAGGACATGGCAAAGATTGATGCGCTGGACAAAGGGGCGAGGGGTGCGGTGACCTGGAACCCTGTAGATGAACCGTAAACGATGTCGTACGAGTACTAGAAGCGGCAGTGTTGAAACATCTTCTCGTCGTTGGTGGCGTGGTAAGCTCAGGTGATGAGACGCAAGGCAGCGCGGTGGTCCACTCCGTTAATGAACACACCACCAACAACTCCCCCCGCTCACCGTCTCAAACGATGATCTCAACGTCTCCCTCATCGGGGACACCGCTCTCGGTCTCACTTTTCATCCTCCTCCTCGTCCACCCCTCATTCGCCCAGCCTGCCACGCTTTCCTTCAACGATTGCTATAATGGCAGTGCTTCCCGCAAAATGTCGGTCAACACCGTTTACTCGCAAATTGTCGATGGCCAGTCTCTAAACTTCATGGTCCTTGGCGACACAGTTGCCGAAATTATCAATTCTAACACAAGTCTTGGTATGTTTAGTCGTCATCTGCTCGCACGAGTCACTTAACCTCTCCAGCTGCTACGCTCTTCATGGATACTACGACACTCACAATAAATACTTACAGCTACGGATATTTTCTATGTGATGTCATTCGCCCACCGTCGCCTCTCCCTAGCTTCAACTCTTCAAACTCCACCTATTGTCCCATACAAGTTGGCCCATATGCTTTCACGGTGTCTCTCCCCGTCAACTCCAAAAACTTTCTCACCACCATGAATACACAGCTTCGTGCACTTGATCCCAACGAGCAAGAGATCCTCTGTCTGACCGTTGCAACTACCCCACTCGACCCTAATCCCCTCAGTTCCCCGTACGGAAATGCACACATCATTTTCTGGGCCATTGTCGGTCTCGCAATTACTTATTGGCTAGTTGTTGGCATCGCACGCGTCACCGCTGCGTGGGGCCGCGGTCTATGTCGTCCAGGATCTGGCGTCTGGCATCGTGTACAAACTACTGGTTTCATCTTCGCAAGCGCCATCAGCGGTGAACGTCTGGCGACATCCCCTGCGCTCATAAGATTCTGTATGTCGTACTCTCTAATGGTAATTACGTACTCATTTTTCCAAGGCACTCCGTCATTGCGCGATATCATGATGCATACGCAATGGTGTGCCGCGCTCTCCATGGTCGCCGTTCAATGGCCACCATTCATTTGTGCGTCAATTAGCACAGATGTGTTTTCGGTCCCTTAATTATTGTCGTTTTATAGACCCATTGCTATCGCAGACTGCATGGGCTACCCTTACATACAGTGAGTGCTGCTCAATTATACCCCACGCTCTCGGCACCGTAATGTCTCGATACCGCAGATGTCACCGTGATGCCTACCGAGCATTGGAATCCACTCGATGTTCAGCCGTACAACCCACCGTCGACCTTCGCAGATCAACTAAGCGATCCGACTTCCCTTCTCTATCTCAATACATCCATTCCCAATTCTCTCTTTCTTCTTCCCCCTGGAACCCCGAATGGCATGGCGGCCTTTGCATGGAGCGTCGGGGTTAGCCCCCAGAATATCTTCGGAATATGCCTTTCCGTCTTCCTTGCCATCATGGCTGGAATCATTGCCATCAGCTTGTTTGTCTGGATGGTCGACGTGATTTTCTCGCGGAAATTGTTTTCGACCGGTCTTGCAACTTCAGCAATAAAGGGTCGCAGCCCGCGCCAATCAGCGGGAAGTAAAGATATGCTCGACATCACGGTTGATGAAAGTCGTTCATTGAATGGCCTTTCCCATCCGCATCCCACACTACGACGGCGTTGGCTTCGTCTGGACTTCAGATCGTTTCACACGAGCGTTTTGATCGGGAATCTCGTTCGCGTGCTATCCATATTCCATTTCCCTGTGACCATTTTCTCGGTTTACGAATTCTCCACTGCTACCTCCAGTTCCTCTATTGCCCTTGGGGCGCTTTCGTTCGCGATTTTTTCAGTCATTCTCCCTGCATTCCTGTTGCTTCGACTCTCTCGGACCCCTACATCCAAGCTATATGACGAAACACGCACTATCCTCTCACTTGGACCTCTATATAATCACTACCGCCCCGGCTCCCAGCTTTTCTCTGGATTGCTCGTCCTATCGAACTTAGTTAATGGGGCTGTGATAGGCGGTTGCCAGAGAAGTGGTACGGCACAAGCCATAGTGATTCTTGTATCGGAAGTTGTCAGTGCATTGATCACAAGCATATGGCTTCCTTGGGGCACGGGGGCGGGTATGAGCCTCATAAGCTTCTTGTTTTGTGTCGCTAGAATCGTGATTGCAGTCTTGCTTGTAGTCTTGACGCCAACGGTGAGGATAAGCACTGTTACATTCTCATCATAGATCACTTATGCCGTTTTTGATCAGATCTCTATTGGTTCGGCTGCTGGTGGGTGGGTTGCATATGGCATACTCATCGTGTTATGCCTCGTTTATCTTGCCTTTTTCCTCATTCTGCTGGTCAAGTTCACAGAGGCTCTCGCCCGCATATTCGGTCGCGTGGAATTCGATCGCTCACGACGTCCCGTTGACAGTGGTCTCGTCGGTACACTCGCCATTCTTGGCTGCTGTGGCACTCGCAGCGGTGGACGTGGGCATAGACCCTACAAACTACCCGAAGTCCGGGAGACGTATACGGATGTCATTCGTGATTCTGGATCATTCATTCCGCCCATGGCCTCGTTTCCCAAGCCAGGCAAAGGCTCTGCTGCTTCGCATCACTCTGGACCCCCACCCTCGGTGCTCCGGCCCGAGCATGCGCTGCGTCCTTATAGAGAAGATAGCGATGACGATGAGAGCGCCCATATCATGGGTGCATGGCAGCCCTTCCCCGGACATGGAAACAGACCGTCCTACGATCATACCGAATCCTCACCTCGGACACAAACCTCGAATTCCGGATTCTCACGCGTGGGAGGTGGGCGTGCGCGTTTCGACTCTCCTTATGCGATCGCGGGAGGCAAGGATGGTTCCACGTTGACGTTCCCCAGTGTGGAACGGCGATCAGGCCCTGGTGAAAGTCCCTTGGCTGTGACACTCACTCAGGAAGAACAAGCGCCGACGCCAACGACTTCTGTAGCCAATGTGGCGAGGATGCCGGTGCTGACTGATTCAGGGTTGCCAGCAGGCAGGACAAAAAGTCAGACTGCGATCATTGTCAGCGGATTGGCCGCTATCGCTGCTTCATCTTCAGGTACAGCATCCGAGTCCCATCCGTTGGTTGAAACACGAGAGAAAGGGTCTCATGGTGATAGTGTGGCCAACGTGGATGCAGCACAGCCGAAGAAGAAGCACTGGTTTAACATCCGCCGACATCGCAGACACTCGGATGGGTTGGTATTGGACGACGTCCAAGCCGAGGATGTGGGTGCGTCCGGCTCCAAGGAGCCTGGTCGATCTTTTGTCGTAATTCGCGATCGACGGCCAATGTCATCTCGACCTGAACATGGTCAAAAACTCAGACAATCGCTTGACGAATCCAATCGGCCTTCTACCAGTAGAAGTGGCCCAATTTCATGATGCATGTCACGTTGGCGACGTTGCAGGGGACTGTTTGATATCCGTATAATAGGTATATAACTCATCTTTCCTGAATCGCTCCTCTCCCCAGCTCGCTATTACCCTCTTGTATGTGGCACATTGTTTTCTTTGTCGCACTGACCATCATTTTCCTATTCACGGACATTCCCTACATTACCACTCGTATTTCCAGCACGTGTAATATTTAGTGCACTCTCCCTCGCTGTTCGGACGTTTTTCTTTTCCTTGGTGGGTATGTCGGTAAATATGTTATCAGCCACGAACAAATATGATGTTACACGCGAAATCTCCATCTATCCGCTCGCAACGATGGTAGCGATCGAAGTCTAGTGCGGTCAGCGTGTTCATATGAGAACGCCGTCCTCTTCCTCATCGTGTCCTTCCACCCCACGGGTATCTCCCCCAACCCAAAACACCCGCCAGTCTTCGCCCGACTTCCTCAACCACCCGTACACCCCAACCTCCGCCTTGAGCCGAGCGACGAATTCGTCGGTCTGAACGCTCTCAAACGAGCGCGTCGACGACGTCGAGTCGGTCCGTTCCAGCGCCGGCGGGGCAGTTATCTCGGAAGGAAGCCGGTGCCAGTGTCCGCCCTGCGCCAAAAAACCGGTCTCACAGATAAACGACTGCCCGCGGCAGGGTTCCGCCAGCGCCAAGCCCTTGCCCTTGCCTTTGCCGTACGCGCAGAGGAGCGCTGCAAGCGGGATTTCCTGCACTTCGATGCCGTCGTCGCCGAATCCGATGAGCTGGAGAAAGGGCGATGTCCGGGACGCCTTGGTGCTCGGCGTCGTTTTTGGAATGCAGACGCGCGCGCTGACGCTGGACGGGGCTGAGCTCCACGTGAACGCGTGAATGGGTGAGGCATTTTGAATTGTGGCAGGCAGCGGCGCGGGGACAATGTGCGTGTTCTTACCCCTTGTCAACACATAGACCGATTTTTCGGTCGAGATGTCTCCACCGTGGAGTTGCAGCGCAGGTAGGTCGATGATGGACGGGAGGATCCAGGTACCCTTTCCTTCTTTGAATGCCATGAAGTCGATGGAGGCGCGGGAACGTCTGGGACCGAGGGAGCTTCCAACGCTTAGGGTATCTTTTGTGGCCATGAAACTTCCACCACCTAGAAGGCCGCCGCCGCTTCCTGAGTCGTGCAGTTCTACTTCCGTTACCGCCGCATCTGCGATGCGTATCAGCGTCGCTTTCTTCTCGAAGAGGACGAATACGGCTAATTGGGCACTGTACGTGAGGTGTGAGGGTGTCATAGAAGCGCGGTTATTGTGAGGGGAGAAATGGGAATCAGAGGATGCGCCGCGGGTGTGACCATATCCCGCTTGTCTTAGAGAAGTACCCTCGGATGATGATCGGGCAATGTCTTGGACCGACTGATGTACGAAGACAAGGTTGCGGGGTTGGACTGGAGTGTAAAATTCCTGTTCACAGATGAATTCATAATAATAATAATAATAATAAAAGTAAATGCACATTAATTGGCGCTCACCTTAACAAAATGGAAGGCTCTTTCTCCCTTTGGGGTCTCATACAAGAAAATGTTATACTTCGTGGCAACCGCGAGGAGGGCTCGTCGCCCGTGCCTCCCACCGCCAGGCCCAGATCCACCCTCGTGCCACAAGGCATACGAGATGACGCTCGTACACGCCAATCGGGAACCAGCGTTGGCAAGCGGTACAAAGTCAGTAGCCCACCGCAATGGAAGATCGTCAACTACATCCCACGATGCGTCGGCTGGTGCTGTGGTGGTCTGCCGTTTTATATTCGGAACAGCAAGGTAGGACTCGTATGAGGTCGCGGGTTGCTGTGTGCGAGTTGGTGAATCGATGAGATGTTTGAGTCCCCGCGTGATACTGCTTGCGGGACGGTGTCTCTTCACAGGTGTTTGCTGAACGTTCCAATCAGAGGCTCGACGGAGGTCCACAGGATGTGTACCCTATTTAGAGTCAGTACAGCCAGAAGGCTAGATAACACACAGACCTTTTGAGCGATTATCCACTTTGCGAGGCTGGTCAGACTAGCTAGGTTATACATCCTCAGGGTCCGGAGTGGTTCTTGATGCCCGCTTGATGCGGACGGTGCGTCAGGATTTGGTCCTACCAATGCAAGGACGACGCCTTGCGGTGTTCCTTCGCCGATGTCTTCGTACTCAAGGACTGTCATTTGATACACTCTGAAATAAAGCGTCAATGGCGAATGAGTAAGAACACGTGTCAGATTAGATCAAGGCCACGTACGCCTCTCCCGTCCATATCACGCGTGCCTGTGCATCTCCGGGACCTTTCTGGATAATTCCAACGTCACCATCACTTGCCCACTCTAAGGGGTACATATCTAGGACTGAGAGTCCATTATCTGTGCCTATGAGTAGTAAACGGTCACGATTGATAGGAAGGATGCAGCGGATGGGTGAGGTTGAGTGTGGCAAAAAGCGCGAACCAAACTGATGAAGTTGCAGATGAGTAGGTAAGAGTGCTTCACACGCCGTTCCTTGTAGGTCTTGTTGCGATTGAGGAAGCGGATCTGTAGATGAGGTAGAAATAGCGGATTCGGGATAAGAGATTCCTTGATTGGGCTGAGAAGAGGAAGATGGGAGATGGGGAAGATCACGATCTATACGAATACGCAATTGTGCCGGTGAAGGACGACTTTGGTCAGAGTAAGATACGTCGGAGGCCAAATGGGTATTTGAATCATCTACTTGGATATCCTTGACATCCCGCATTTTGATTTCAGATATCATTGTAAAATGTCCACTTACTGGTGTTGATCCCTGATCTTCACCCCAACCACGGGCACGTCGGCGTGCCAGTTCTGCTTGAGTGAGGTCTGCATAGCGCTCCGCAGCCCTGGTTTCATGTCAATATTGCAGGCTTGCAACATTGGATCCGCGCACCTTTTCTCGATCCATCCTCTCCACCGGCCAAATCTGTACGTATAATGAGGGCTGCTGCAATGCAAGGTGGCTGCTATTGCACGCACCGCGAGTTAGGGCTGTGTTGGGCAGCAAGATCGTCATAGGTAGGCAAGTCTCCGTCGCCTTGCTGGTCCTGTTCTGCACCTTGTACGTACGTTTCAAACGACTCAAACGAGTTGATAGACATTGTAGACAAGCTACTGGTGCTTAGTAGGTGCATTCAATTTTCCGACCTCGACCGCCTAACAAGTTTCCTGTTATGGGCAATTACTTGGTTGCACGTGATCCCATCTCCTTAGGCTGGGGTCGCTATGTCGATGTCCACTTTGACTACGTCCGAGTACCTTCGGGCATTAATTACCACATGCTACTACCACACGGGGTCTTTGCTCCCGTCAAATGTCGGTAGATCCGTTTATGCTGACATCCTCCCTGGTGCTGGGTGCCTGCGCACCCTCGGCTTCTAAAGCCTAATTTAATTAACACCACTTTCTGCCGCGTTGTGTGCAGGCACACGGTTCCCGATTAGCTCTCAGAGTCGCCGATGTGCTCGGCGATGATATCATGCAGCATGCCATTGTAAGTGTTAATCACAACTTTAAAAATTCCCTTTCCAGACAAATTTCTATGTTTTATTTTTCCGACTGAAACAGGGCCAGACTTTGCATCACCATAACATTTGGTCTACCCATTTCTGATGGATGCATCTGATGGGCATTTGCGTGACCCGAGGAGGAAGGTCCGAAAAGCCTACCGTGACGACGTGGCAGAGGTATCACTCACCCCTCCATTTTACTTCTCGTCATGCAGCCTTGCCTCCATGCTGCAGTGCATCTGCCATCAACCCCATTCAGTCACGGATCCGTAATGATCTCCCCTAGCCGGAGGGCGTTCGAAGCTGTGTCCCTTTCAAGTCCCAGACCATTTAAATGCAGAGCGTACAATCGCTCCACCCCAGAGCATTACTCTTGTCTTCCTTTCTCCACTCTGACGATGCAGAACGATTCGTATGAATCATTTTTACCGTGATGGACGCTTTACTCATGTCTGTCCATTGACAGTTCCTTTTCCCATCCGTGTCAGAAGAGCTCTGGTTTACATCACTCTGAGAGCGCAAGTGACAATGCCGCCGCTCCCGCAGACATTGCGCCAGTTTCCACTGAGTGCGTATACACTTCTTGCGCATTCCCTATTCCTTATGATCGGTTAGTACACGTGTTCCAAACTATCCCTACGAGTGGTCGTCCGCGGACGTGCCTGTTATTGGAAACAGTGGAAATCCACCGACCGCTTTCTCAGATACAGTAGAGTGAGTCTTCCGTGTCCGCGAATTTTCACTTCATTCGACTGCTACCTATCTTGTAGGAAATTCCCTCGTGTTGCGCATCCCCGAGCTGCATGGCAATGCACACCCCCTGCGTCTTTCATGAGCTGTGATTACCCTGTTGATGTGCACCAGAGACCCTGGATATCTACTGTGAAAACCGAACGTACCAATCCGTGTGTGCCACAGACAGATTGGGGGCAGTCTCATCTGACCGGCATGGAACCCAGTAGGAGCCGAGTCCCGTCTGATGCAAATGTTTCCGAAGGCGCGTGGTCACATCGCGCTGGCGACCACCATGCTGTAGCAGCATCAGCACAGCAACATGTTTCTCTGCTTGAAACAGGTTACCTTTCTTGCGACATTCCCGCTCCCTCGTACACGCCAACCTCTAGCCATAGCTCAACTGGTCAAGTTCCCACCAGCTTTGATGGCGTTCGTTGCTGGATGGCGCCATCCTTGCTCGGCCAGGTCCCATCACTGTCGCATCATCGTCGACGGTTCCGTAGATCCCATCCACACCCGGACCGTGTGATCTGTGATCTGTGTCAAAAGCAGATGCGCCCAGAGTCACTCAAGAGACACATCAAAGAGGTCCACAACCGCATAAAGAGACACATGAAGTCGGGCTTCCGCGCAGGACCCTAATTGCCAAGGAGAGATTAAACGTGCGGTTCTCTGCAGACTTGTCTTATATATCAATGCATGTTCCGGTAGTAAGCTTTATCGCGTGTGCTTGGCTCCTTTAGGCATTTATCTACCAGCAATATGTATATCCACGGTCTATCAGTCTTGATAGGTAGTTATAATATTACACGTTTATGGATGAGAACGAGCAGCGTACCACGTTCTTTCCATGCTCACCGTCAAATTGAATCAAGATCGACACTGTAGTACATAATGAATACGTCAAGAAGAGATGTGCGTGTTCAAGAAAATGCAAGACCAGTCCAGGTGGCTACTGCACCAAAGACCACGCCCCCTGCGACTGCTGTTAGTTTTCCGCCGTTGCCCTTTACCCTCGCACTTCTTTTTTCTTCCTCGAGGAACTTTTCCGAGAGAAGCTCGACGGCTTCCTCCTCTGTGCCAAGAATGACCCATTTGTGATTCTCTTCCCGGCTTGGAAGAACGCGGACATGGAAACCGATTTTTTCCGCATCACTGCACACGCTGTCTAGATCCGCAAGCGGAATGGAGAGCAACGTCGCAGGTGCAGTACACGACGAATGCGTGAGCTGCTGTAAAAACAAGGAGCGCTGCTCAAAGCTCATTGAGCGGCTGAGCGGCCGCGCTTTTGCGGCCTCGGGTTCGGGAAGGAGATAGATGGTCTCGTTCATGTTGATGGCCGAGCCACCGATGTGCCGGTCCGAGACTGGCTCCGTGGTCGTCAGGCTAGCCGTGGGAGTCGACAGCGTGCACGGCATGCGCCTCGACAGCGGTGGGACCGTGTCGCCGGACGGCGGCTCGACAGGGAGGTCCACAGGCTCCACTTTGGGGGCGTCCAACGGGTTGGTGTCGCCCAGCGTCCGGCGCCACTTTAGCACGTGTGCCACCTTGTCCCCTGGCGCCACAGTGTCGGTCATCATGCCGGGCTGGAGTAGCTGCTCGACCAGGTGGGTGTCTGTCGGACTGAGGGACG
>JBBPNZ010001081.1:0-11318 GCA_038091195.1 Phylloporus rhodoxanthus
CCTCATCACCTTGGTCTTCTCAAATCTCTTTCATCGTCGCTCGCAGTAGATGCATTCTCAGCTTGTCTTCGCAATCAGTCTCCCACCAAGGCAGTAGAGCTTCTTGAACAGGGTCGCACTGTTTTCTGGAGTCAGCTCACTCGTCTCCGTTCTCCACTCAACGTCATCGAATCAGGGCCACAAGGCAAGGTGTTGGCAGATGAGTTCGCACGTCTGACCTCACTCATTCGCAACATTCTCAATTCGCCCGGTCCAGACCAACACGATCGTGTCTGCCGTCTAAACCTGGAGTTACAAAAAGTCGTGTCCAAGATTCATAAGTTGCCTGGTCTCTCTCGATTCCTTCTTCCCTCATTGTTCTCCGATCTCCAAAGAGCAGCCAGAGATGGTCCTGTCATCATCATGGATGCTAGCAAGTACGGCTGTGATGTACTCATTGTATTTTCCGACAAGGATCCTGTTCACATTCCGCTCCCTGTTACAAAAGAGGATGTTCGAGGATTGTCATCGCGGCTCCGTACTTTGACAAGGGGTGCAAAGAGGATGCATGTGGGGAATGTGGAGAAAGAATTCAAGACTTTCTTGCGCGAACTGTGGGAGAAGGTGGTTTCCCACATTGTCAATGTCCTGCAGACTACATGTGATCGCAATTCACGCATCTGGTAGTGCCCTACAGCCGAGTTCTCTCTTTTGCCGCTCCATGCCACCTCCGCATACCGACAAGGCCAAAAGGGCGTCTCGGACCACTACGTTTCGTCCTATATCACTACCCTCGCTGCTCTCATTCGTGCCAGACGACCTAGCTTACCCAACTCCATCCATGACAATAAACGCTTCATCGCTATTGGACAAGCGGCAGCCAAGGACGCAAGCCAACTTCTTCATGTGGGTACCGAGCTGGACACCGTTGGTAAGCTCGTCGACGGTCTTGCAACGTTCACGCGCATCGAAGGAGAGGAGGCTTGCATTTCTAAAGTCGCTGATAAGCCGGGAAAGAACGAATGGGTACATTTTGCTTGTCATGGCATTCGATCTCAGGAGCGGCCGTTCGAGTCTGCATTCGCCGTCCACGACGGACGGTTCACGATCCAGCATATCATCCAGTGCAAATTGCAGAACCCCGAATTTGCCTACCTGTCCGCTTGCCATACGAGCGTTGGAGACAAGGAGAGTCCGGACGAGGTGATCCATCTCGCCGCTGCGATGCAATTTGCTGGTTTTCGTTCTGTCATTGGGACGATGTCGGCAGTAGATGATTCTGAGATGAACAAGGTGATATCCTCGTTTTACAAGCTCATGATTGATGACTCGGGTCGTCTGGATATACGCGTGCAGCGCGCGCGTTGCGGATGACGATGAAGAAGGTGGATATTCCAATGGTATGGAGGTCCGGACGTTCATGCTCAGTTTGACCCAAGGTTTTCAGACTCAATGCGCTCGGCATGATGGCAGGCAGTCGAATTGCCTTTCTACAACGGAGTCCCCTGATCACCGCCTCGGCCATTGGGCACTTGTAATCAAATCAGATATCGTCATCCCACCTATCCGAGTCATCAGAACCGTCAGCATCAGTAGGTTCTAGAAACATACGCCCACTCACGTAGACCCACAGTTTACGTCGTATCACAACCACCACGTCGTCATCGACGACAACGACGCAGCTTGACCAGGCACAACCACGTTGCTCGGAATAATGAACAGGAACCGCCACCTCCAGCGGCAGGTGGTTCAATGGTAGTGTCCACAGAGGCCCGTCTTGAAAATTGGCGACGACCACTTGAACGGCACGCGGTGCAGCATCGGAATGTGTCAGCGCCAATGGCGTTGCAGGCTTGCATGGCAGCCACGCCTACTCAGTTGCATCGACCATCTCAGCACACCGTACACGAGATCGTGATAAAAATGGAAATTGCTTGTCGAACGGACGATGCGAACGAGAGTACCGAGGGTAATGGCGGGACTCCATGCCTCTCCCTCGCCATGCATGCGCATTGCGCACGCCCTTGTCCCCTGCCCGTTTTCCCTCCCACACGTCCCCTCACCTTGTCCCTTCAACCCCAACGCATGCCTGCTTTGCACCGTTCGTGGCCAACCTGCCACACCCTGTGTCCGCTTGCTCCAGCCAACATGTCAACAACGCAAGAATCGTCACGTGGGCTCTCATGTCGCCCTTGCCCTATCTTTGTCCTCATCTTCTCACTTTTGCCCGACGGCGACGACGGCGACATGCTGATTGCGACAGCATGATTGCCATGTCGTCATCATGGTCGTCGTCGCAACTGCCCGCGTGCCTTCTCACATCGTCCCCCACCTCGCGCGCGCTCGTCTACGTCTCCACCCACCCACACCTTGTCCCTTCACCTCACCGCATGCACTTGCCCCCTGCCTTGCCCGTTTATGGCCTACCTCATGTGCCTACTCACTCCGGACAACGACGTCGCACGAATTGCGACAGCATGATTGTCATGCCGTCATCGTCATCGTCATGAGTGACCCAACTGACACCCCGAACGGAGACGTCGTATAATCTTTAGTTAGCCGCATGATCATATAGTTTGTATTACGAGTCTTTACGACTATATCATTTTTATGGGTGGGCTGGGAAGGTCATTTTGGGCTTCCTCAGGCCCATATGTAAACACAAGAATTGGAATCAGAATAGCATTGTTTGTAACGAGCGGACCTAGATGTAATGTTGAAAGCCATAGATGTGTGACGGTGCGCGATAAGACTCTCTGGTTAAAGTGTCGTGAGGAGTGCGAGTCAGAGCAAGACTAGTTGTGGTGAGACTCTGGACTTGGACAAGCACAGAGTCTCTTGGGGCGTTCTCCAAATCACTCGTGCGTGGGGCTCAAAAGTCGAACCCTCGACCACATAACATTTTGACACCAACTCTACTAACTACCATCGGGTTGGCCGAGACAGTGATCGGGGGACTCCATTGCAGAAAGGCAATTCGGCTGCCTGCCATCATGCCGAGCGCATTCAGTCTGAAAACCTTGTGCCGAACTGCGCACGAACCTCCATTGGTTGAGCAGCGGGGGACGGCGAGGGTGGACGTCGCTGGATTGAAAGTCGCGTACGGTCATCGTCGTTGATGGACAACCACCAGCATGGCTAATCGACTTCGCAAACCAAACCCAGCTCACACTGGAAAGAACGGCTTCCGTGAGGCAGACGGCGGGGACCACCCAGACCATATCACCCTCAGAAACGCGCGGTTCGCCCAGTACATTCTCGCCACCAAGGGAGTCTACGTCCCCTCGTACGACCTCGTCTCCAGCGCTGCTCATCTGCTGAATCGCATCCAGGCGCGACACACTTCGAAAACTTGGCGAGACTAAGCAGCCCCCAGACGAGACGGTCGACAGCATCGACGAGAAAATCAAACAACTCAAAGAACGGCACGCGAAAGACATCGACAACCTGTTCAGATTCCAACTCTCAGAGTACCACCAAGAGCTCACTGACCACAGCACCTGCTATGCGCTCACGGACACCGATATTGACGAGTCGTACCCCGACCAGGTCGAGTTCAAGAAGGGACTCGAGGTGTGCCACCCGCCTTGTTCACGACGATCGCTGACACTTCCCAGAACCTGGACAAGGAGATGCTGATAATGGACCGCTTCCAACGCGATGCAGAGGATGCACTGTCCACGCTCCGATTCACTCATCTCAAGCTGTTTTTACAACTGATCAAGAAACGAAACGTGCTCAAGGCGCAGGACGCGACAGCCCGTCAGAAGCGGGACGCATGGTTCCCACAAACGTCGCACCAGTACAATCAGATTACCGAGCGGGACGTCCAGTTGCGAGTGGCACGGTTCCTGACGAGCACGACGGTAGAGCAGGAGAAGATGATGGACGAGTTTGGCTGGCCTTACCGGGCTGTGGAGCCGCTTCTCTCTGTCTACAAAACAAATGTGCGTCAGTACGCCGTGTCTTTGACGTCGTTTCTTATTTCTATCCAGCCGATATTCAAGCAGGAAGTTAGCAGTGCATTAAGCGGGTTGTATGTGTCAGATCCCCGACGCAGAGGGAGCAAGGTTACCTACAAGCCTGACGAAGCACCCGTATTCACGCAGTTTGAGCCTGTTTCGTGATGTTTCGTGTATATTGAATGATCTACATGATGAGCTATGTAGCAGTGCCACACGGGGGCTGTCCAATGGTTGCGATCTTGGTCTCGTACAGCTCGTCCAAGTCGACTTAAAAATTCATTCATGACCAGCGCACTCATCATCACCCAATATGACCCACCTCCGCGCTCATGCTGTGCCAAACGTCCCCTCGGATATCCCCACCATCGTGCACAACCTCATCCGCGACATGAGAGCACTCGAGGCCGCTCTCTTCCGCTGGAGCGCCGGCCAGGCGTCCCCCCAAGACGTCAGCGACTGCTACGTCCAGTTTGGCGTCGAGTTCAACGCCGTCGTGCACTCCTTTGAGGGCTACAACATCCCCACGAGGTGCGCCACCCCCAGCGCCAGCCTGTGCCGCCTGACCGGACTCGCAGCGATCTGCACGCAATCCCGACGCAGCTGCGAACCGCACTCGAGGAGTGTCTCGGAGAGGATCCCTCGCTCGACGCGCTCGACCGATATTTGCCAGAGGTACGGCGGTTGCTCGGCGAGCTCCTCCAGGGCTTGCGGGCAAAGCAACCCGCCTGGCGGAATGCGGCATCGTGGAATCCCTGAGATGGTTAGATACGACCGATATTTATCACGCTAGACACACGCTCGGCGATAATCGTATGTTACGTTTCGCTTGTCATACTGACACTTTCTTGTATTCGCGTATTATAGACACGTCAATGACCCATGAGAGAATACAATCACTCCGGAAGTTCTGCTATGCACTCGATCTCGACAAATGCACCCAATGGTAGCGCTGCAACACCGATGGTCGTCCTCGCAGGTCGTGTCTCTGGATCAGGGAAATACTAGAATACGGTTGGGCAGATCGTCCTCATAGGTGGCGCATCAACGTACCTGGCAATAGATGTCATTGAAGACATTTATATCGCGGGCAAGGTAGGTCAAATAGGCATTCACTTTGACAACGTGCGCGAGACTAGATCCGGCTCCCTCAAGGAGCGTCTTCATGTTATCGAGGGCAGCGGTCTGGAGATGGTATGGCATCGTATAACCTATGGAGATGAACAAACGTACGGCCTGGGTTTGGAAGCCACCAACGATGTTGTGCTCGTTATCGCACCCGACGCTTCCGGATACGTATACAGTCCTGTTTAGAATGACTACCTGGGCTGTGACGGATCAGATTCGGACGACGATAGGAGAGAAAGAGGCCAGACAGAAGGTGGACAAGGGCGGGATAGCGCCAGCGATGTTGTTGACGATCTTCTTTGGCATGGTGGTAAGAGGAAAGATGGAGAATGAAACGAATAAGCCAACATCCTTGTAATAACAGCAAGTGGCTGTGGTAGGCTATGAACTGGGGGCACTTGACTCGACAGTACACAGCCCAGGACTCTACAAATCAGACATTTTCCAGAAAGGCAGGGATAACGTCCTTATGCTACATCGTGCTGCAGACTTCATTAGCCATTGGGCTCGTTGACTATTCAGTAGGCGGTGGAATGCTCAAATCTGAGATCGACCTCGCACTTTATGAGTCAATCGTGAGAAAATGCTGGGCTATGACATAAGCTACTTAGATAATTCACCTCCAAAAATGCCTGGCCCCTAACTTATAGCAAGCCCTCCGGGCGGTCCTGGACCCTCACCACTGTGTGCCAGGTGTGATTGAGTGAGAACGAAGTGGTTTACAATATTGAGATGAATTGTATCAATCAGCAACAGGCTTGTTTCATTCGTACATTGGAATGATTCATACTGCAGTACAACGCGTTCATTCGACACAAAACTCGCCCGGGAACAGAACGGAATGAAACCATCGAAAAATAACGTACATCACACCTCGTTCAAAATCAGGCAGTGGGACGCTGAGCAGATGGCCGTTGCTGAATGAACGGAATGTGGGGGGCTGCGAGCCTAAGTCGGTGTGCGAGAAGGGACGCCTGGGCTGTCAGAAACAACTTGCTTATCCCTCGGCCACCCCTCCAGGGTCGGACAACCATCGCGCCAGGGTAATAACCTACAGTGCAAGAAGAGGTGGGTAGAGGAAGCGGGGGGCAAACATGGTTTCGAACCTGCGAAAGCTCGCGTCAGAGGGCTACCGCTACCCAAAGCGCTTACCTTTCCGAGGCCGTTTAGGGTACCAGCTACCAGTCTTACGCCCTATCGAAGGAGTTGGCCAATCCGATATCACAAAGGTGCTGCAGCGTGTGGGGGAGGGCACGACTGCAGATAGACTGGTCGCAGTTGGGGGATATCGCGATTGGGGAGGGAGGAGGCTTTTCGCTCAGCGTACGCCAGCTATACCTCGGCAAGCCAGGCATGCTCCCACGGGTGGCCTGTGGATAGGCAAGAGGGGCAAAGTGGGGAAGCGAGAGCATGCCTCATGTGCATGTGTCCACAGACGGTGACACGACCCGTATGGCAAGGCCGAGGGGTCGGGAGGATGTGCATGCGCAAGGAGGGAGAGGGCCGGTGCGCGTGTGCGTGCATGCCCACACAATCGGCTGACGAGGGCGAGGATGCGGTGGGCGCGTAAGAGGTAGGGGAGGGAGAGCGACTAAGAGCGAGTGGGTGTGCACATGTCCAACGATGGGGCGGTAGTGAGTGCAGGTGAGTGCGCGCGAGGGAGGGAGAACGAGGGCGTGCATATGCACACGATCAGGTGGCTAGGGCGAGGGAGGGCGCTTGTGCACATGCATGATGCGATGGTACAAGGCAGTGCGGGTCCAGGCCCAGGGGCAAGGGCATGCGCGCATGGACGACCGTGTGGAGCGGGCGAAGGCGAATAGGGGTGAGTGGGCGCATATGTGCATGTTTACGTGCACCTGTGAGGTGCGAGGTGGGGTCCGTGAGGGCCACATGCTGCAGGGGTAAGGTGGGGAGAGTAAAGGCGGGCGAAGGCGGGCGTCATGTGCACGCCTTTAACATGCAGGAAAGGGTGGCGAGCGCGCCTGCGTGAGACCGGGGTTGCCGCACAGATACTAGGCGTAAACAAGGTTTCTGCCGGCAAAGCGCGGCACTCACCAAGTTATGAGTGTGGTTCGGGCGTAAGGTACGTCGTGGTGGCGCTCTCGGAGTGCTTGATAGGCGATCCGTTGGGTGAGGGTGGTTAATTTGATGCCATGAAGGCAGAAGTTCGCTGGTACCTCGCAGTCAATCCCATCTGGGTGATCTTTCCGTGCTCCTTGGTTTGCGAGCGCATCGGCTTGCTCATTCCCTAAGGTCTTCGCGTGCCCTTTAACCCATTTGAAGCTGGTTGGGGCTGCTCGTCGTCGTAGTTGGTATGCTGCAACTTGGAACCATTCAGCATTGCGGACGCCGGTCCATCCGTTGCCTTCCCATGTTCCGAGGTGTTTTGCAAGGCCATCAATCACATATCGTGGGTCCGTTACAATGGTGATGGGCCAGCGATGGGTGCATGACATCTTGCGCAACTCAGATCAGCCACTGAGGCCTACACTGTTGCGCACGGCCCAATGTGAGAAAAAAGGCAGTTATTATATAAGCTGCTTAGATAATTCCCCCCTCCAAAAACCTGAACCCTAAAGGGTCCAGGAAAATGTTCGCAGACTTCCTCATGCATAGTGCGCTCTTCCTCGATGAAATTTTGCTTCTCATCCTTGGTTATTGTTATCCTCAGCCCTTCCGCCCGTCTGGGTCTCTTATTGATCTCGTCGCATTGGCTACAACATGCCAGGCCTTCAAGGAACCAGCGCTCGACGTGCTATGGGCAGAGTTGAAGAATCCAACCGCTCTTGTACGGTGTCTCCCTCAAGTATGCTGTTCGAAAGACTCGAATTCTGGTGGTCCTGTGGGGCCTCTTTTTTTTGCAAGAGTTGTATCTGATTATACACAGACCGTCTATATGTTCAAACGACAGTTGTATGAATCTGAACGAGACGCTGTTAAAAGGTACACACGTCGCATCCGCTCTCTGAGCATAGGTGCAGGCCTTTGCCTCGATCTACATTCGCTTGTGGACCTTTTACTGTCATCTCCGACCGACTTTTTCTTCCCGAATATTCGTCTATTGGATTTTTTCATCACGGATCAAACCTATCCTCTGATTCACCATATGGCTAGCCCAAAGTTGAGATGGCTCCGTCTTGTTGTGAACATAGTAAACTCTTCAACGATCGGGTGCTTCTTTTACTCGCTGGGGTCTAGCTGCCCGAACATGGAATCGATAGAGATTATCTGCATGTCTGGGAGACCTTCGGTCGAATCTAATCACATCATGACCCAGCAGATTCGCTGCTGGAACCGCCTTCATACCATGGATTGGTCCCAAATTACCTTGGACAATTTACACTGAGCCATGCTTCAATGGAGCAGATTATATCCCCAAATCACCCCCTTGTCTTTTCTACCCTGAAAAACATCAAGGTAACAACTAAATCCATCACCACCTTGTCCAGGCTGTTATCCCTCGTGCTACTTCCTGCAATGGTGCACGTATCCATCTACCTTGAAACTACACCTCCCAGACACAGTATCAAGTCATTCTCGACCGCGCTTGCGAGAACCCGCGGCAGTTTGAACATATTGTGTGTGATGCAAATCTCCCTCTTTACCTTCAACAGTGTAGAACATGTTCTTACCCTCGACGACATCCGTCCATTGATGGCACTCAATCTCTCACACATGTATCGATCTAGATTCGGTCATAGACCTAAACGACAGCAGCTTGGTGGAATTTGCATCCTCTTGTCAACGACTTTCGTCGCTGACCATCAACAGGACGTTTGGATGGAGAACCCCTGGGATTACTCCCGCTGGCCTGGCACAGATCCTCCATGACTGTCGGTCGCTATTATATCTCGACATCGCCCTTGATACTCGGGACTATTTTTTTTTCCTTGCAAAGACGGACGAGCTATGTCAGGTCCTTTCTCACTATGAACATCGACGTTGTCGACTCCGTCATCGAGGCAGAGTGCATCCCAGCCATGGCTGCCTTTTTTGCAGATCAAATGCTCGATCGTGTTAATGGGATTTCCCTGGATAGCTGGAGTTCATACATCATGTGTCGTGTCCCAGACGCCGAAGTCTACAAGAGGCGATGGAAAGAGGTGGCAAAGCTGGCAAAACAGATGGTGCTGGAGCGCGAGCCGCCAGTTCGATCATGGTTTTCTGAATTCTGAATAGTGCGCTTGCAATCGCCGTACTGTGGGGGTTGAAACGTCCGAGTACATTCAATCCGACTGGCAGAAATCATAGTTACATCGTAATGTTTGCGTCGGGAAGAAATACATCTGAACTTGGACTCAACTCACGCTGGACAGCCCTTTCGACATTGTCCATGTGTTGTGGATGTCCCAAAGCTGGTTAGTCTTGATCCCGTGTCGCAAGTAGAGAGTATACCGTCCGCCTTGTCATAACTTGTCAGTGGGCCCGGTCGTCTCATCTATAAACGTTCACGAGAACACATGTCTCGCTCACGAGTTCTTCAAATTCGCGTGACTCGGACACTCCATCTGCATCTGCTTTGGGAATCCAGACCATAGGCAAGCTGCGCGTCGGCTACCGAGCAATTGACCTTGACTGCATGCACCTGCCATTGTAAATCTGTACAGCGGTACACGGATATCCTTGATCCCCGCTTCATCCGTGGGTCGAATGTCTACTGTCGTGTCCTCGCTTTCCGACATTCATGTGATTGAAACTCGGGAGTCAAATGCAGCTTACACGATGATGGGAAACGCAACGACCACTGTTGACTGCATGCAAAGGTCCGAGATTGGTGGCCGTGTGCTGTTGTACGTCAAATGGTAGCACGAACTCACCCTGATCGAACACCTCAAACTGACAAGCGTTCGCCACATGAAGATCTCGTGGATTGTCTACGAACAAGGTACACTCAGTCATTCAAATTGTCGTATCACGGTCAAGTAAGACGTACCGAGTTAGACTGTTGAGACTCGTATGGTTCCTCGGCCTGGCCTTCTTGGTGCAGCGCTTTTGGCCTGTGGGGTTCCTTCATAGCGGCTTTCATGGATGGTGGCTCTTGATCCGGACGATTCCCGCCCCATGAAACACGAAGCTTTAGCCTTGATAAAGAGTTTAGCTCAGCTCTTTCAAAGAATACATTGGTGCGTCCTTTCCCGTGGGAATTTTCTATAAGCGCACGTTCTTCTGTCATTCCTCTGCGACTAGCATTCAAAGCACGCCTTCGCAAGAATACCTCCCATGCAGTTGTACGATCAAGTTTGCTACCCAGCCATCTGATGCAGACGAACTTCAAACCACCGCAAGCGCCAACCAGGCGACGGATGCGATAAGCACCCTCGGTTCTACACTGACTGCTGCAGGTCATCACTGGGATATCATTCTAGACCATGTGAAGTGCGTCCTAGGCAGAGGTTGGAGCGGTTTAACGAGATCGCGACTATTGCAGCGGTATTGAAATGATTTTCATTCTCTCTATTTGAATGCTGGCGGGTTGTTGTTGTAGTGTGTTTGATTCCAAGGCTGTTGCCACGCAGAACCAAACTAGACAATTCGGGCAACGGGCTCTGAAACGAAGCTAGCTATTGGCGACTTCGAAGGACGATCTCGCACGGACTGGCCTCCGAGTTGCGGTCTAAACTAGCTCATTTTCTCGCCTGGAATGCGCGAGGACGGGTGCGAAACAACGAACTTGTGGAACATGGAATCTGTGGTTCGACCGACGACCACGCTCGCCGGGTTTAAGTTAACCACGCCCTGCGAACAAAATCCTGCCGCGCTTTCGAATTATAAATAAGCATGCTGCTGACTTCCCCATCTTCCCATGCCCAATGTCTTCCCCCTCCCAGCCGTCTACGATCCACGACTCAGACGCGACCCTTTTGGTACGCTTACTTTGACTGTCATCCTCGTCGCTCACCTCTCCTACAGGTCGAGTTTGAGGACGGTGATACCCGCAATCCGTTCAACTATCCGGCTGCCAAAAAATGGGGCATCACAATTACTGCGTGTGGCTTCACTGGCATCACCGGTCGGTTTCTCTCCGTCTCCGCCTACGCTCACACCTATTTCCATTCGAAGCTGGCGCTTTCTCGTCATATACAATGGGAGTGCCAACAATGGTAGAGGACCTCCACTGTTCCGTCTTCAAGGCGACCGTCGGTCTTTGTGTATTCCCACTCGGGTTCGGTCTTGTCCCCCTTGTCACCTCTTCCTTGTCAGAAGAATATGGAAGACTTCCTCTATATATCGTTTCGGTATTCTGCT
>JBBPNZ010001082.1:0-11300 GCA_038091195.1 Phylloporus rhodoxanthus
TAGAGTGAGTCCTTTGAGGTGCTGTTTTTGTTGGATATGAGGAAGTGGTTCTTTTCTTTTGGGTGGCCAACGTTCCTCAAATGTGTACTGGAGGTCTTTAAGTGTGGATGTGTCCGATGGGGAGAGTTCTTGGAACCAGTCTTGAGCTATGTTGCCTGGGTCAAGTTGAAGCACGAAACGTGCCACTTTCTGTTCATTGTCCCAATCTGTGGGAAGAGAGAGGACGAAGTTGGCAAACCAACGAGTTGGTTCTGTGGTATCACCGCCATCGCCCTGGAAAAGAGGGAGTGGTGGGATGACGGTACTAGTGGTGGTGGCCATGCTCCGTGTCAGAAGGTGAGGTGTGGGAAGGATGGGTGGCGGTGGTGTTTTGGGAGTGGGGAATGGTTTTTCGACTGGTGGGGCAGGTGAGACTAGGGTGGCAGAAGGTATGGTGTTGGAGGTTTTATTAATATCGGGGGGAGATGGTGAAAACGTGGCGGGCACGAGGTGAAAAGTGTGAGGGATTATGGTTGCATTGCTGCTGGAATGACGTTGCCGAGGGCATTTGCATAGGTCCATTGAATGTGTGCTACTGCGTGTTGGGGCTGGTAATATTGGAAGGTCTTCTGCAGTGGAGAGCAGTGAGGGCGAGGATAAGCCATCTTCAGAGGAGTCTGGCATGGTACTATTTCGCTGCCTACATTGCCTGTCACGATTCCTAAGAGCTACAATAGTATCAATGTCGAGGGGAGAAGAGACAGAGCGAGAGGTTGGATGGTGCAGCCCACTCTCGTCATCAGATGGAGAGGCTCTGGCTAGGAACGAAGCCTGATGTGGTGCCCCCTCTCTGCTGAACGACATGAGCTACCTCTACCACTGCCTCTCTCTCTCTACTCCCCGGCTATCTCCAGCTCTCTGCTCTCTCCCACTCTGCTCTCCTCTGCTCCCACTGCTACCTGCACTGCCACAACATCCAAGTCTGTCGTGCCCTGGCACACCATGCAGGCATCTTCCATCTCCTGCCAATAGTCTTGCATGGTCAACTCAGTGGTTTTGAGCACCTTGTCATGCCAGTTTTTGGCATTATGATTCCCTGCAGCAATATCCTTCGCCTGTTCCTCAGCACTGCCCCATGCTATTTTGATGTAATCTAGCTTGTAATACGGATGGAGAACTGTGAATGCAAGGAGTAAGCAAGGACACCAAGGAGGTCAAAGACAATGTGAGAGCTTACCGAGTGTGAGTATGTACACCGGCTTGTCATCAAATCGATTGTAGTATTTCATAACTTTGTCAATGCCGTCCTGAAGCGCATTCTTGAAAATCAAGTACCTGGGACTACCTAGTTTCTTCTCCCATGCTGACAAAAGCTCTTCGATCTCTGGGATTGCACACCAGAGTATAGCGTGGCTCTCATCCGAGAATAATTGTTGAATGTTGTTTGCATCCTAAGTTTAGGGCTGGGACTTTAGGCAGAATCGCCGTAGGTATGAGAATGAAGTACTTACAGCAATGACGGACCATGTATCGTTGAAATGCTCCCAGTCCCTCATTGCTAAAATGAACTTTGTCCATGGGACACGTTTGACTCATCCATTGTGCCGAATTGTGATGATAGGGCTGTAAAGTTCGTCAGCCGAGTTAATGAACATACTGTATTGATGGGCTGAATCAACAAATCAATGATCAGTATATTACATAATAAATCAATTTACATACCTGGCGCAGTTCATGAGCTCAACTGAGCATTCTGTCTGCCGTACCCCACCGAACATTGCTGTGCAAGGGAATTGCAAGAGGAGGGTTGATGCCGCACTTGCCTTGCAGTGTTTTGAAGTACTCAATGTGCTGCCCTGAGCATTGTATCTTGATGGTGAGTGTATGAATGGTGGTAACAACATCCAGCGAGTTGTTGAGCATACAGTTCTGTGGAAGGGTAGGGTCGAACTCCCAAATGGACATTGCTGTGTCGACATTAGAGATCTTTGTGACAGCAGAAAGGACAGAGGTGATGGCAAGGTTGATGATGTGCGCGAGACATGCAAGGTGATTTGTGTTGGTGTTGAATGAGTAAATTTGACGATGATGGAGAAGACGTTCAGTGATGTTGGCCACTTTGTTGTTTAAGGTGGCATTGTCAGCGGTTAGACAAAAAAGCTTGCTGGATGTCGAGGTAATGATTCTGGCCCTCTCACAAAGTCCAATGAAGTGGCATGCTATGTTGTCCCCACTGTGCATACCTGGAAAGGCCCAGAACGCGATAACTTGTGAGCGCAAAGACTACTTGTGAGAGTTGGTGTCGACCTGGATTCAGTGTGCCGTGATCCCCAAAAACGCTGCCTTTGTTTGCTTGACAGACTAGAGATTCATGGTGGTGGAGATACAACCACTGGACGATGACTGTTTCATTTGAAAAGAGTGAGCGGTGGTAGTATGGCACAAAATGTTTCGAAAAGAGTCGTGAGCGACTATTACTACTAACCTGAATTTCCACCTTCAACTGCTTGATAAAGTCGATGAATTCATTGTGAACATATATGCTGATGTCATGGGTGGATGGTATGTCGGCTTTGGTAGCATTTGGCTGCATTGCTACTAGACAGTTTCGAAAAGCTGTGTTATCAGCCACCGCAAGTGACTAATGTCTCTATTAGTTCAATAGTAATATAGTATTTCAGACTATGCCCTTACCTGGTCATTGCATACAACAAATTGGGCAACGCACTTCAAGACCTCTTCCCTTGAAAATGACCATGGACCAGCCACACAAGGAAACACGTTGTCAAGTGTGGGCTGGTCACTGCCTTCAAGTTGCTTCTTTCGCTTCCACTCCTGCAGGATATCATGCAGGACTGCATGGTGATTCTCAGGAATGTTCTGCTCTCCACATCGTAATTTGTACAATGCATAGTGGGAGCGAATGTGTGCTCGGCAAGAGGAATTCCCCCCAACATGAAAAGCCTTTTGTTTACCAAATTTCTGACAGAACACCTTGTCCTCCCTTTTACATTTCAGTAAGTCACTTGCCACATAACAATATTGTGACTCACTTGCAGACAAGACACCAATGCCCTACCTTCAGATCACTTTTACTGTCCATACCAAGAAATTTGATGGTCACCCGATCCGAAAATATTGTAAGTAAATCCTTTGTATTTCGCTTTTTGACATTGCAAGCGGCCACTGGTTCACCACGGTGCTCATCTCACACGTCATCCTGCACGTTGCTACATCAGTATATTGATGTTAAACAATTTTTTCTTAGCACACCATTTTGTCTACATCAGCATTTGTGGTTCTCCTCTCATGCTCCCCCCTAACGTCACAGTTGACATCATCGGCATCACCCTCTTCAATGTTGACTTCTTCCATGTCACTGGAATCCTTCTCAGGGTTCATCACCTCCTCCAATGGGGTCAAGCTTGTGTGGCACTGCCTCTTTGTGTTTGCGCGGCACTTTTTACCACCATGCAGACCTCACTCCTCGCCATTGCTATTGGTTGATGATGAACTGTCAGTGGCTGTGCGTTTCTTTCCCTTTCGATTGTGGGTGGACTTAGACTTTGGAGGGTGGGATCAGGTAATTTGTATTTCATGAGCCTTTTGAGTCTGAACTCTTTGGCAGCTAGACTTTCGAAAGTTGGGTGGTTCAGGCATTGTTGAGGATTGTTAGAGAGAGCGAGAGTCTATAGGGCAGACAATTTCTTTTTCACCTTGACTAATCTTTTATATCAAATACCATGCTACCTACACATGAACATTGAAAGACCGGTTAGGACTGGTCATAACTGACATTGTGACCGACAAAGACTGGTTGCGAAAGGTTTGGTTCAGTTTTCCAGCCAACGTGAGTTTTGAAGAACCGGTTTTGGTTCGGTCTTGCCAAAAAAGGCAAGAAAACTGAACTGAACCAGACCTTTAATCACTATATGCACAGGCATTGTCAGGTTCGGAAAGGAGCGAGGTGAGAGAGTAAGGGTGTGATGGGAGATAGGTTAAGATTGGAAGACAAGACATTGAGCTTGGTGACCAGTGAATATTAGATGGGTTGACACTTTGCCAATTTTTGCAAATGGGTCAGTTATATGCATGTACATTCATAAGAAATTTAAGAAATCGCACCACATTTTTGATTTTTCACTTGAACCATCACCTTTGCAATGGCTTTGCAAGCCTCACAAGCATTGTCCCATCCATGGGTGTGCCATTTTACCCTGGTACATGCACATGTAGGTGTGCCTCGCACTGACATAATCTCCACCCATCAATGAGCCATCAATAAGCCCAGCTTGTTCAATGCTCCACCTGCCACCTCTAGGCCCTCCTGCACCATTGACAAGCCCAATCAATGGCTTGTTTGACCCACCCACGACCTCTTTGTAACCCTGGTATGTGCACAAGCCTATGCATGCCTCATGTTAACTTAATCCCTAGCCATTGATGAGCCCAACTTATTCAGTGCTCCTTCTGCCACCTCCATGCCCTCTTATGCTTTTGATGAGCCTAACGGCTTGTTTGACCACCTGCGACCCCTTCGTCCTCAATCGTGTCCGTCTCACCACCAGATATGCCTGCCACTATGTCGTCAATAATCCAGCACCATCAACAGCACCACAATAACATATGGGCAACCATACCCAAGACAATGGTGACCCTGGTGCCATCAACTACACTGTGACAATGATGGGGACACAAATGTGTGCCCACACCCTTACTTGTGCCAAACCTACCACTTTACACACCTACACGATGCCTTAGCACTGCCAACGGCACCACTGCACAATGACGACATGTGCATAACTGCACACACTGCTGGACGTGGTGACAACGACAACTATAACAGGATGACAGTGGAGATACAAAGGTGTGCAGATGCCATCACTTGCACCCACCCTACCACCTGACACACCCACACGACACCTCAGTGCCACTAATGGCACCACCACATGATGATGATGTGTGCATTCGATCTAGTGACAACAAGGATGACGATGGGATGACTGCACACACTGCCTGATGCAGTGACAATGACAACGATAACAGGATGATGGTGGAGATACAAAGGTGCGCCCATGCCATCACTTGCGCCCACCCTACCGCATAACACACCCACACAATGCCTCAGTGCCACTAACGGCACCACCATACAACAATAATGTGTGCATTCGATCCAGTGACAGCAAGGACAATGACGGGACAATAGTGGGGACATGGGTGCACCCACGCTACTGCCTGACATCTACATGACACTCCAATACTATCAACAGCATCGGCATCACCCTATGACATCCTACTTTGTTTTTGTGCTTTTTGTTGCTTTTGGATTGGATTGGCTATGTAGTGCATGTAGTAGCATACTGAATATCATCGCTTTTCCTGCTTTTACATGTGCTACTGAGAAAAGCCCCCAAGAAAGGCTATGAAAAGCCAACTTGCAGTGGTTCTTCATGTTACTTTTTCTTTGACTTTTGTGAGCTGCAATGTGCTGTGATTGACTTTTTATAGAAACAGACATACCTGAAAAAAGTTGGCCATCTGCACATCTGTGTGCCTGTAACATTTGTGACAGACACTACAGACTTGTGAAGTCAGCAGACATTTTGCTGATGATTGTGCATGTTGCACCACATTGATGTCAGTGGCATGAGTGGGTGTTGACATAGTCACCATGCACATTGTAGCATATTCCCACCCTCAAGCCTCAAGGTACTGCCACATCTCCTGCTTCATCTGATTGATCTTCCACAGCTAAGACCAAGCCTTTGTTCAGATTGCCTTGCCTTGAACAAGGCCTGGCATGGTGTATGAGGTGAAGATCAATGAATACATGTAATGAATTCGCTTACACTCAACTTTGGCAATAGGATTTGTGAAAATGTCTTTTTGAGTCTTCTTGTCCTTGCGGCCAGCCAGGACTTTCACAATGACAGTCTTAGCCAACAGTTTGCTCGCTCTCCTTCTGCTGTTGCTCATAGTGGACCCAGCTGTTAAGAACAGATTTAAGTTTGCTTGCCAATGCGACCTTTTGATGCTGTACAAAAGCTTCATTCTTCAACTTGGCAGTCTTTTGTCATGCATATTTAGACTGGATCCACCATAACTGGATGACAGCTGACTTTTGAAAGGGCAAAAAGGCCTTCCATTAGTGAAACAATATCCTTCATCTGCTCAACAGCATTAATGCAGTCCTTGACTGCTTGTGTAGTATGCCTAGCATGCGAATCATTAAGAACACCCTTGATATGTTCAATGTGACTGTTTGCCCAACTCTTGTATGGTTCTTGGATTTCCTATAAGATAACAAATACATTTGGGAATAAACTCTAACATGGCGACAATATACGTACCCAGTAAAGGTATGTGAAGAGGATGAAAGTGCCAATGGCTACAATAGTTTCCTTGTTCACAACATAGATTTCTTGAGAGATGGCAGTTACAAGAAGACCCATTCCAAGGAGAGCTGCACTAGTCTTTGTGATCAGACTGGGAGAAGAAGGAAGGCTGTTAATAATTTTGGAGGCATGCTCTGCTGGTGGTGGAGGGTTGGTGGAGCTCATTGAATGACTGTACTATATTACTTTGCTATATTCATAAAGTAAAGCATAAAGACTTGTATGTGGTGATGGCCTAAGTGATAGTTGGGACCGCACAAGGTCAAGCTGGAACATTCCTTGGGGAATGATGGACCATGATTTATTGGAAGAAGTGTCATCACAGACAACCTTGGATGTGAGCATGAAAGCAGATATGAAGAGGTGGTCATTGTATGATCCCCAAACAGTTGGGAATCATGCCTTGAGTCAAAGATTTGGGTTAAGGAGTAAGCGAGCACTGCCAAATGACTCAATGATGAACTCGGTGGTAGAGACCTGGATGTGTGCAACATGTAGTTGGAGCAGTGTCCACTTTGCCAGCAATGCTACCTTGGTGATGATAAAATGTGGGTATTTGATGCTTGGAGTGAGAGCATTGTGGGAAACCATATCAATCAATTGCATTGCAAACTATCAATATAAAGAATCTTATCAATGAAAGGTATTATTGAATGAATGACTAGATTTCCCCATAGTGCATGGCTGGGAAGTTACGATTCCATGGATTGACAATATGGGGGGCATTAGGGGATTCAGGATTATGGCATTTGTGCATGAAAATATCATTGTCATCAACTTCAACGATCTGTGGATTTGGTGAGACAAATGGAAATCCAATGTTGGGTGTCAGAATGGGCATCGGAGAGGCTGTAAGCAAGTGAAAATCAGTGGGATTCAGGATATAGTTAATATACGACATACTCTCTCTTCGCTTTTTAGTCCTGCTATACAAGAACTTGGAGTCTGTGGGTGACTGTAGCTCATGTGGCCATTTCTCTGGATACAAGAGATTAACACATGAATGAATAGACAATAGAAATCAACATATGGGTCTGCCTTATAGGTGTAGTAGGCTCACGTTTGATCTGCAGGACAACAGAGCCCAATGGGCCATTGTTGCCAAACAAATCTATATTCATTAGTGAACTTGCAAGCTTCACATCAATGTTGCTTTCATCTGTAGTAATATTGATGACCTCGATATCCTGTGATGCAGCACACAGCATATCTGGGTAATATTTGATAGGATCTTCCTTGCAGCTTTTATTGCCCAAATCAGATCCAATGATTTCCTTTTCCTTATTTCATCCATTGTAGACATGATCCTCTACACTTCTCTGGGTTGCTGGAATTAAAACACATGTCAGCATGTCAGAAAGGCAAAAGTCTGGATGTGTACCAAACCACAGTGTACTCTTAGCAACACTAGCCCAACTCTGCCCCTTATTTTCAAAAAGTGTTATGCTATTTGATTCAGTGACTTCAATAATTGAAAAGGAAGATGAAGAATGGACAAGGAGCTGCCATTCAGGAGGTTGCAAAGTCCTGGTCAATGCATGGGTTGGCTTCTTGGCAAGATATCAGAAAACTTCAGGAAACCAAGCACAGACATGTTGGTCAACTTGTGCAAAAGTCCACAAGGAGCTGATTTCAATCTCTTCACTAGAATGGCCCAACCCACTGATGAAACACCCTTGGTTTTTCATCACTTGGGTCTCACTTGAAAATGTCTTCCCATATAGTGCTTTCTTCTCTCTCAAAAGCCACATCCCCTGACAATCTTCAATTAGTATAACTTTAGTTCTAGTTACGAAAGACCTACATTTATTCTGCATACAGTGATTGCTATGGAGCTGACGTGGAAAATAGACCCAGAGCTTGATGAGCTCACCTGTGATGGATTATTTAATGTGCATGAAACTTGCAAAAGAAAGTAAGCAATGAAATCAAGGATTAGTAGTAGAATGACACTTGCCTTCTGAGAGCCTGATCCCACATATACAGCAATACCAGGTGTGGGGACTCTTTGCCATTTTCTAGGCCCACTAGATCCATGTGTCACAAGTGCCTCAGCTCATGCTTTTATTGGCAGATTCTGCAAGCTCTTTGTTGGGAGATCTGCAAAAAAACTTCTAACCTTGCTGCTTGGTGTATAATTCAACAACTCAGGAGTGGGCTTGGATGGCGGAGGTGGTGGATGAGAAGGTGGTTTGGGTGGCAGTGGATTAGGTGGTGGATTAGTAGGTGGTGGAATGGAATCATCAAGCTTGGGGTGCTTGCTAATTCCATGATCACATTTGAAGCAGATAGACTTACCATCATCCCACCAACAAAAGCGCTCACACTCACAAGTGCCATTGCCACCATGACAGAAGCAGGAGTGGTCAATGTGGCTCATTGTGAGATGAAATATTTGTTTACAGGAAGGGGGTGGGCAATTGAGGAGCACCCACAACATTCTATGGTCAAGGTGCCACCTTAAATAGAAACAGTACATATGCTACTGCTTCATGAACTCCACCAAACAGACCAATGCCTGAGACCATAGGCATGCTCTCTCGTACCAAATGGGGTTAGCCAATAATACATCCAATGTACTCTGTCTGTCTAAGTGAATCATCTTCAAGACTGGGTACAGTCCATTATCCCACTCTCCTGGAGTAAGATTAAACCCATGAGGAATAAGATCATGATCAATCATGTCATAGAATGCTCTAAAAAATAATACCTCCTCCTCGTAATCTGCAAAAGGAGTATCATGAAGTGGAACATGCATAGGATGCTAGTGTCATATACATGATTTTTAGTTAAGTCCAACTCTGCTACCTCTGCTACTCCAGACCTCTTTCCTTCAGAACTCTGGTGCATTCTCTACCAAGATGCCACCAGAAGTCTCCGAACTTTTACCTCTGATCTCCTTATGTTTTTCTTCATTCTGTTCCTTGTACCTTGACTCTTTTGTATTAGACCTGCCTCTTAGATTTGACCGCAGCTGTGTTCAACTGCGGACACAGCTCCAGCTTACTTTCCCCCTGTCTCTGCCTCTGTCCATATACAAGTACTTTTCTAACTCTGCCTCCATATATAAACCCTCTGTACTTGATACTTGTACTCTAGTTCGAATATCAACTTAGATACCACTCCTCTACTCTCGTCCATCTTCAATCTCCAACCTTCTGTTCAAATTTGGGGACATGACATTGACAAGGGCACACTACATATGGTGAAGCCACAGTCCCTTCTGATCAAAACTCCAGAGTTCCAGAGTTCCTTCAGGAGTTGACCTGGTCTTGACAGCTAGTTTGCTTGCTGTGATTTAACATTTTTGGCCATAGCTGACTGCATATCATCTTTGTCTTCATCTGTTGAGTGCATCTCATTAGTGGAAGGCTCTCCATCATACACACCAAATTGTGTTTGACCTAAAAAATGGAGGTCCTATTTAAGCATATATATGTAAATGCAATGTGTCAGACAGCATTCAAGATCATAACATACATTCAGAGATTTGTTGTGTGTATCAACACCTTTAATTGAATGACAATTCCAATGATGGTGAAAATTGGCACAGTCATGATTGATTGTGGGCAGGAATAGTGCATGTAGCAGCCATAGATGGTGTGGGTCTTGAGGATTGAGCATGTGTTTGGTTTTGAGTCATGTGAAAAATGCATGCCAATAGTGAGCAAATTGGGTTCCCACTTCAACCCATAAATGCTCAATATGTGAGTTATGCAGTGACCTATGAAATCAAAATACATGAGGTATGGAGATTAAGAAACTACACTTATGTCCCCCATATGAAGGAGGCACAATGAGAGCCTTTCTTTATAATCATATACATTGCAACATCTAAGTTTTCTCTTCTATAGTCACCCCTAACACAGGAGGGGGTTCCATACTCTGTCAGCACAGACTCAAAGAGTGTGAGAACAGTTGCAGTGAGATTATTGTTGCTTGCTTTCAGGCCAGTCACCTGACAAAAATGCAAAAATTAGAACAGCAGTGCAAAACATTATAATGTGCAAGAATAGACAGTACGACAATATCCATTAATAAATCCATGAATAACGATGCCCCAACAAATGAGCTTGTGGTGCCCATCAACATGCCAAAGTGAATTTGGGTGTGCAACATGATATTTGTGATGTCTTCTAACCTGGTGTTTACGCAGAATGCGCTCAATTCAATCAATCTGATGAAGAGATTGAATGACATGTTGATACTGTACATGATGCCTGTGTGCACATAAATATCCCATCACATAGCATAGATCTGATTTAGGACAGCTTGACTTGAAGTCGAGAATGAGCTGATCAAGCTTAGCATTACTCATTGTAGAGTAACTATGCTTGATACCATGTTGGCACATGTATACATGAAGCATGTTCCAATACACGCCTAGGGTGCATGCCAGCTTGGTGAGATTGATCTGCCAGTGGGTAGACATTGTATCCTTCAGATGTGTGAGATCTATGGATTTCCGAGGTCAACCTTGCTGTCCGGTATGAACAACATCAACAAGCTGTGGTATGTTGACGTCTATGGTGTAATATATGCACATTTATTCCTGCCGCGTTCCGCGCCACTCCCACCGCGGCGCCCACTGCTCCTACCGCGGTGCCCACTGCTAATACTGCGGTGCCCACTGCTAATACTGCGGTGCCAATGTGTGAACTGCATGTGTTCCACTGCGTTTGGCCCATTGTGCACACCGCAAGTACTCCCTAAACACTGCGTTACTCGTTGTGCAATTCACGTGCCGTGCCATCTACTGTACTAATGCTCCTACCATGGCGCATATTGCACGGACCGCATCCCAGAACATATCATGCACATATAAGAAGTCAATTCTATATACATAGTATCTGTTCCGTGTCTTACAGATATGTCATGCACATACATAACACTAGTCAAATACGGAGTTCTGTGATGAGATAGTCA